>JAEOAD010000017.1:39052500-39300248 GCA_036365145.1 Orientallactaga sibirica | reverse complement strand
TCCATGAAAGTTTGTTGAGGGTATGGAGAACGCAAATTTTTTTTATGTCATCTGGATGTAATGGAATAGAGAAAAAACAATCTTTAATATCAATAATGGTTAAGTAATGGGTGTTGGAAATGGCTGGAATCCAAGGAAGCCCTCTCTGGGGGGTCCCAAAAGGCATCATTCTCTCATTTATTTTTCTCAAATCATGTAAAAGTTTCCAAGAGCCATTAGGCTTTTTTATAACAAAAACCAGAGAGTTCCAAGGACTTGTTGAAGGTCACACATGTCCTGAAGCCAATTGTTGTTTAACGAGTATATGAAGTTATTTTAGTTTAGGGGTAGGTATAGGCCACTGCTCGACCCACACGGGGTCCCCAGGCACCCATTGAATCTTAGGTACTGGGGGGTGAGCAGTGGCCCTTAGGATTGGGGGTGAACCTGAGAATGTTTTCGTTTAATTTTTTCAAAATGAGGATCATCTCTATAGTTAGGATGGCAGGTCCTTCCTTCCTCAAACTGTTTATTTTCTTTCTGGTCAAGTATATCTTCACAGAAAGCCCTATGATTAGTAGTAATATAAGCCTCAGCTTCCCCAAGTATATCCTGGCCTAGGAGGTTGGCTGTTAGGCCCGACACCACTAGAGGGTGCATCTCCCCATGATTATTGTCAGAGTCAATCCAGGTCTGCCAGTTGGCAGTAAGGGTGGACCTGGGACCAACTGCCAGGAGGGGGGGACCTCCTTTTTTCTTATTACAGTACGGTCAGCCCCAGTGTCGATGAGAAATTTGAAAGTTTTTCCAATGACTGTTAGGTTCATTTTTGGTCTAAGTCTGGGTGTCAAAGGCACAGTCCAGTGTGTTTTGATTACCTTCCTCCCCTTATTTAATGGGGCTGGGGATAGCCCCTGGGGAAGTTTAAAGGTTCACCCTGAAGGCTAAACTTGGATTTGCAATCTCTGGCCCAGTGAAATCCCTTTTTGCATCGAGGACATTTTAATCTGATGAGAGGGGGACCCTACATCTTGGGTGGCTACAACCCATCTACTCATAGAGCAGTCCTTGAGTCCAGCGCCAGGCCAACTTATGATCGCCTGTCATGCCTTCCCAGACCAGCATTTTTGTAAATTGGTCTCGCAGGGGCCAGAGGGAACTTTCTTTGTAGGCTTTTTGACCCTCTCTATGAAAGTGGCCCAAATCCTCACCGATCTTTTGGGTGACTCCTGTAATGGGGTTCAGAGGGGCCTCCTCTAACTTTTTCCATGCAGCCATTCCCAAAGCCCGTGCTTGATCTTTTACCTGGATCAGGAATGGCAGCCTGCTGAGAGGCAGAGAACTGTCAGCAGTGCTGAGCATTCAAAGGTGATTGTGTACTGAGGGCTGGCGACTTGGTTTCGCTCAGCCAGAAGGTGACACTCATCCTGAAAAAAAGCACACCATTTTATGTACTGAGAGCCAGAGAACAGCTTTAACAGGTTCTTCCAATCTTGAGTGGTACAATGATAATGAACAAACCTGAAGGATGGTCTCTGCCCAGGGTGAGTTAGGCCCAGTCCTCTGAGACAAGCCTTTTAAGATCTTTTAAATTGTGAGCTTCCCAAGGATACCAGGCTGCAGGCGGTGATGTCAGGGATGCCGCGCAACAGGGAAGAGATCGGTGTTTTCTTCCCCGAGGCCGTCCTCCCCACGGTAGGCGGAGGGGCAGAGGCGCTCAGAAATGGATTAGTAGGGTCTGGGGGTGATGGACCCTTAGAGGGCTGAGGGGCACTCTCCAAAGGATTTAGGGGTGAATCTGAGGACTCAGGCTGGGCCGAGGGGGCTGTAGATTGCTCTCTGTCCCTTCCCTGAATCAGGGTGTCGCCTTTCGACCTCTAGGAGGCTGAGGTGGAAAAACAGCCCTTTAAATATAACACAGCCGGGAGGGCCTCCAAGGGGTGGATCTCCCCTTTTTCTATCTGAGCTTTATCAGATCTTCAATTTTATCCCAGGTGTCCCAGTCAAAAGATTACTCTCCGGCAACCAGGGAGCAATATTGAGTAAACAGCCCCATGTCTGGAGGCCTGATTATCAGATAGATTAAGGCCTTTACTTTTGAGTAGAATCTGTAGTGACCCTAAGGCAGGATTTAGCTTTTAGATAAGGATTGTCCCATGTTATAAAGTTGAGGGGAAGAGTATCTTTAACATCAGGGTAACAGTAATGCATAAGAGAATACAACACAAGCACAGGTCCCAAAAAAGTAGCTAAACATGTTGTAGAATTTTTCCAAGATGGCGCCCACTCAATGAGGGGCAGGACACTTTGAGAGTTCTTTCAGGTTTGCCCACGTGGTGAGCCTCCTCTAGGTTTGTCCACGTGGTGAGTTTTTTTTAGGTCTACACGTGGTGAGTTTCTTTTTAGGGTTTTTTTAGTTTCTACCCACGTGGTGAGTTTTGTTTTTTGGTCTGCCCACGTGGTGTTTAAGATGGCGCCCCATTCAATGGCTCAGTCATGGTAAGAAGTGTGTAGAAGTCACTGACGTATAGACAGTCCCCAGAGACCCAAACCTCAGCATTGGGATAGCAATGTAAATAATGTGGTAAACCCCACATGGCATTAGGGAGTATTTGTGAGTAAAAAAGTGGTATAAGGGTCTGGAGGGATGGCTTAGTGCATAAGCCGCTTGCCTGCAAAGCCAAAGGACCTCGGTTCAATTCCGCAGGACCCACATGAAGCCAGATTCACAAGGTGGTGCATGCATCTGGAGTTTGCTTGCAGTGGCTGGGGGACCTGGTGCACCCATTGTCTCTCTATCTCTTCCTCTTTATCTCAACACTCTCTCCCTCTTTCTCTCTCTCAAATAAATAAATAAAAATAAAATATCTTAAAAATATACAATGATGGGCTGGAGAGATGGCTCAGCAGTTAAAGCGTATGCCTGTGAAGCCTAAGGACCCCCGTTCAATTCTCCAGGTCCCACCTAAGCCAGATGCACATGGTGACACATGCGTCTGGAGTTTGTTTGCAGTGGCTAGAGACCCTGCCATGCCCATTCTTGCTCTCTGCCTCTCTCTTTCTCTAATAAATAAAAGCGTGCTTTCTATTTATGTATTCATGTGTGTATGTATGTATGTATGTGTGTGTGTATATATATATTTAAATACCCAGTGAGGTGTCATCACATATCTCGTCTTGAGAGGACATCTATGACCAGAAAGTTAAGCCCATGCAGGTGAGTGCTGCCATGACCCCTTAAGATCCTCTCACCTTCATTCTTCCCTTAAGGAGGAGAGCAAGTGACCCTACCCTTATGACCTTACCATGCCCAATAAATGTCAGCTGCCAGAGGATGGCAAGCATTAAACAAAGAAGTCACAGCATGCCAGCCACCCTGTGCTGCCCCCAGAAGGGGCCCCACACTTGCAACCCATTTCCCCAGTGTGGACCTACGGCTGCTCATCTCAGCATTTTTGGAAATAGAGTCGCATGACCTGCAGGGGTTCAGTACACCATCTGAACACTCCCTCTTCAGTGGGCTCCTCCAGGTTGTGACCACAGGTGGCACACAATACAAGGAGAGAAGCACATGCTTCCAGGAAATGCCACCTGACAAACACTTCTCCAATAACGCACCCAAGTGTATGACCTACCCCAAGAAGAGTTCTCTTTCCAGGATTTACTCTCTGAAAAAAATCTTCTCCAGGGAGGCACCCCAGTGTGTGGCCAACCCCCAAGAACAGTTTGTTTCCACCAAATTCATCATCTGATAACCCTTCTGTGGAAAGAACCCCAATCACACATAAGAGCAGCTTGTTCCCCCAGAATACAGCCTATGAAAACAACTTCCCCAAGGAGTGATCACTATAGACACACATGATGACAGGAGCTCATTCACTGGGATTCTATAGCCTGAACAGAACTTCACCGGGGCCAGCCCCAGGGGAGGATCCCAGTCTCTATATACAACATATCCCTCAGCTGGAAGAAATTATGAGCCGGGCGTGCTGGCACACACCTTTAATCCCAGCACTGGCAAGGCAGAGGTAGGAGGATCACCGTGAGTTCAAGGCCACCCTGAGACTACACAGTGAATTCCAGGGCAGCCTGGGCCAGAGTGAGACCCTCCCTCAAAAAAACAAAACAAAAAAAAAAAAGAAAGGAAGAAAGAATGAAAAAGAATGAGAAAGTATTGTAAATTGTATCATAAAATATGTTGCGGCTACAGATCAAACTAGAACCCTCCCACCTCTGCCTCCCTAGTGCTGGGATTCAAGATGAGTGCCACCATGCCCAGCTTATTTAGTATTTCTTTATTGGATTTCAGTAGAAATTTTAGAAGGGCACATCCTATGGTGGGCACACACCTCCTTCCCCATTCTTTCCTATCCTCCTTGCCATAATTGCCGGCCTTAAAGGCTCCACTGTGGAGGAAGTCATTTCTGCCTATAAGGAATGCTATATGGAGGATCCTAAACTGGCTCTTCAAGGCTCGTCCCTCCCAGGCCCTCTTATAATAACTGGGATGAAGAGGAAGTCAAACCTTTCAAAGATAATAGACTGCCACCACAACCACCTCCTGCTACAGCCACACACCCAACCACCCTTTCCCCTCCTTACCTTTGCAAGGACCCCCCCTCAGTCCTGGACACACCCAGGTGACTGCCAGTTCCCTGACATGCCCCTTCGCTGCCTTCCCTGTTAACGTAGGGCCGGATGTGACAGCCAGGTCCTGGTACCCCACCCCCTCTCTGATCTGGCCCTGATCCGCAAGGTGGCCCAGGAATCTGGTGTTGACTCTTACTTTGAACAAGTCCTTTTACATCCATCTTCAGACTTACTTTGACTGGTACTCGCTCCTCAAGGCGGTCCTTCTTCCCCCTGAATTCCTCCAATGGAAAGCCACCTATAGTGACCTGGCTGAATCCCAGGCCTGCCAAAATCTTAGGAGTGAAATTCCAATTACCCTGGACATGCTCCTTGGCACAGGACCTTGTACAGACCCTGTATCACAAGCCACAGTGGGCATACATGCCTACTTTCACCAAGTAAAATCTTTATCCCTCCAAGGGCTTAAGGCCTGACTCCCACAGAGGCCAGATACCTATTTTCATAACCTGGTCCAGGGCCCATCCAAGGGCTTCACAGATTTCCTCTCATGTGATGGAGTCCATGGACTGATGCACTCCCCCTGGCCCTGCCAGGGAAACTTTAGTTAAGTAACTGGCATGGGAGGGAGCAGCCATAGAAGCACGTAATGCTGTTGCTGCTGTGTGCAATGAGGATCTCCATAAATGGATTGTAGCTACCAAAGATATCAATCCCATGTCTGCCCCCCTCGAGGCCCTGGATGCCTCCATACAAACCCTGACCATGGGTCAAAAGCCTACCCCAAAACCACCCCTCTTCTGGGGCCGTGGCCAACCAGGACACCTTCAGAGGACCTGTCCAAAGACAACTAAGCCTATTTTAAGTTCCCAACCCCCCTGCCCTAAATGTCAAAGGGGATATCATTGGGCCAAAGATTGCAGACATTCCCTGTCTTAAAACTCCCCCAGGGGCAACCCTCAGCCCTGCAAGTAAGAGGGAACCCCCCACAATAGGTGGACCCTGCCCATTTATGACCATTTACCCCGCATCTCTGTCCTTTTGGACGGGGTTGAATTCAAGGGCATAGTAGACACAGGTGCGGATGCCACTATTATCTCTGCCAACTATGTCCTCCACATGCCCAGTTGGGCCTTGTGGTAGTTTGAATATATGTCCCCCAATATATTCAGTGTTTTATTAGTTATAGTTTGCATCTGCAATCACCTTGCTAGAGGCAAGGTCACTGGGGGCCCGGTCTTAAGGTGTGGTGATGGTTTGAGATTCCATTGTAAAGATATGCAAAGTGTGCCTAGCGGGAGTTCCTGAAGTGTGCTGTGGCTTTTGACTGTAGTTTTGCTCTGTGTGCTGTGTAGCTGGTGGCTTGGTTTTTCTCTCTTTCCTGGTCCTATGAGATCAGGCCACTTCTCCTGCCATTATGGAACTTCCCCTGGATCTGTAAGCTTCAATAAATAATATCCCTTCTTCCATAACTGTGCCTGGTCTGGAAGTTCATCTCAGCGAACCTGAAGCTGTCTGCTACAGGCCTATAAAGATGGTCCCAATATGAAGGGTGTTGGGGGACAACAGACTACTAGACAGGTTAGAAGACCAGTTACATGGAAAGACTATGATGGCAACACTGGGGAATTTCTCCCCTTGGTGGCAAATGTCCCCAATACCCTCTGGGGCAGAGACCTCTTTACTGACATGGGTGTTGTCATAACAACGGATGACCAGGCCTTTTAAGATGATGTTCTCACCCCTCATACCACTGTCCTCTCAGGGCGACCCACCCTCCAAACCTCCCACCACTCGTCATCACCCCCAATTCTAGAGGCCACTGTCCTATCCCCTACCACCCCCATACTCCTCGAGTGGGATACCATGGAACTCATTTGGGTCAAACAGTGGCCTATACTAGAACCTAAATTGACTATTCTCAAATCCCTTTTTCAAGAACAGCTTGCTCTTGGCCATATTGAGCCCTCTATTAGCCCCCATAATCCCCCATCTTTGTCATTAAAAAGAAAACTGGTAAACATAGACTGTTCCAAGACCTTTGCCAGGTTAATAAACATACGTTAAAAAGGGCTCCTTTCAGACAGGCCTCCCCCACCCTGGAACATCACTACTAACCACCATATAGTTATCTTAGATATTAAAGATTGCTTTTTCTCCATCCCTTTAGCGGCAGAGGACAGGCCCTATTTCACCTTTACTGTCGGGGAGACCAAACATTCTATCCCAGCTAAAAGATATCAATGGAGAGTTCTCCCCCAGGGCATGAAAAACAGTCCTTCTATTTGCCAAATGTTTATATCCTCCGCCACAATCTAAATGCCTTCTTGTTCATTACATGGATGATCTTTTGATTGCACATACCTCAAGAACTGCCCTTTTGGACCTTCTTAAACTACTCATTGAGGACCTCAAAAAACTTGGGTTTGCCACAGAGAATGAAAAAATTCAAACAGTGCCCGCTTTTGGATTTTTAGGGTACAAAATTTCTACTACTACACAACCACTTACTCGTCACCTTCTAATAAAGGACCATTATTCCATCAATGATCTCCAAAAGCTCTGTGGCTAAATTAACTGGCTCATAGCCGGGCATGGTGGCGCACGCCTTTAATCCCAGCACTCGGGAGGCAGAGGTAGGAGGATCGCCATGAGTTCAAGGCCACCCTGAAACTACATAGTTAATTCCAGGTCAGCCTGGGCCAGAGTGAGACCCTACCTCCAAAAAACAAAACAACAACAATAACTGGCTCAAACCTTCCTTGCCCATCCCTCCTAGTGAGCTCCTACCACTCTATGACCTCCTTAGAGTTACTGACAACCCTTCAAGGAAAATTCCTCTAAATGATCACTCCAAAAATTTGTTATATAATATATCCCACTACCTCTTTTCAATGACCCTCATGAGATATGACCCGTCTGCTCTAATCCTAAATGTGATCCTTTGGACAGCAGGGGCGCCTTTGGGAGTCATCTGGCAAAACCAATCGCCCCTTGACTGGGTACACCCCTCATGGGCACGGGCCCATAAACTCACCACCAACCTACAAGAAATGCTCCTCATAGCAATTAAGGCACGTACCTACACTAACAAAATCTATAATACGGAACCCTCCAAAATCATTCTGCCAACCGCATGTCGGAACTTCAACCTCTTTTTAGGGAGGACCCCCTTTTCCACATCCTAATGGCAGGATTCCCCAATGAGATAGACAACCACCTCCCCTCTCACAAACTACCTCAATCCCTAACGGCTTTGCCCATAAAGACTATTTCTCCAGGCCTTCCAGTCAGCCAATACCCTCAGCAACCTCGGCCTTTACAGATGCCAATAAACATACCTATGGACTAATTATTAAGAGAGCCAATCGACCAGATGAGGCCCTTAAGTTCCCTAACCCCATTCAGTCCAGCTAGGGGAACTATATGCCATCATCAGAGTCTTAGAGCTCTGTCAACAAGAGCCCATCAACATCTTCTCTGACAGCAGTTATGCTGTTCAAATGACAAAGGTACTGCCCTTAGCCAATCCCAGGCCCTCTCATCATCCCACTTTATAATTACATCTCCACTTTACAATTGCAGATGGAAAACAGATAGTACGCTTGGTTTATTGAGCATGTTCTCTCACACACTGGTCTTCCTGGCTTTATTGCTGATGTGAATTCACAGGTAGACAAGTTTATTGCTGTCTCCTCCTTGCCACCTTGAGAACAAGCTAGATGTTTACACCAAAGGTTCCATGAATCCCCCACTAATCTGAAAACCCTATACCCTGAGCTCTCACTTAGCCAATGCAAACATTTAACCCATACCTGTAAGGCATGCACCCCCCTAGCCCTCTTGGGCCCCCTACAGCCTCAAGAAGTCAATCCTAGAGACCTTACCCCAAATTCTATCTGACAGATGGATGATACCCACATACCTTCCTTTGGTAACCTCACATATGTCCATGTCATCATGGACACTTACTCTAAGCTTACTTTTGCTATTTCTCTCTCAGGGGAGAAGGCATCCCATGTCATTAAGGCAACAAAAACTACTATGTTGGTAATGGGCATACCCTGGTCAATTAAAACTGACAATGGCCCTGCATACACATCTGCCCAATTCACATTCTTCATGGAATCTTGGGGAATAAAACACTCCTTTGGGACTTCCACTTAATATGGTGGCATAGGAACCACACCAAAACAGGCTAACTCTTCTACTAAAAAGTGAGGTGTGTAGTAAATTACCAACCACAGCAGAGAAGTAGGAGAGATCCAGAGCATCTAGAGCCCACAGAAGCAGGCAGAAGGGGCTCCAGCTGCAGCGGCTAGTTCCATGCAGCTGCAGCCACCAGGCTCCGCCAGAGCTGCAGGATTTTAAAGCCGGGCAAGGGGATTTTCCAATCACACTGGCCTCCTTGCAAATCCAAGAAACATGGAAGGAGGACACCAGAGACCAACGGAGCGGCTTGTGAGGAAGAGGATCACATGGACGAGCAGACGGACTTCAGCCACCATCAACAGCCTCCCCTCCCCCACCACCAGAACAAGCATGCACCAGAGATCTGGGGAAGAAAGCTCACCAATCCAGCATCCGGCAAGGTTAAAGCAGTGACCCACAGATGCAGCTGGCCTTCTTGAGCCGACAACACAGCAAAGAAGGACCCAAGCAGCCGTGCAGCATAGCTGAGACTAAGACTGTCCCAAAAGGTAACTTGGATTACACCAGGTTAGTACCCACCAAATAAGTCCAGTGTATAGGCTTGCATTGGATGGGCTAATTGCACCTTCCATGTCAGGGTAAATTATATATTAAAGCTGATGGGTGGTCAGATCTGACATTTGTAAATAAGCTGTATTTTGGGCTGCTCATTTGTTGCTTCCTGATTTATAGTGCCTTTGTTTCCTCTTCTGTCAATCATTGGGAAAGGGTCTCACTTGGTCACAAGCTGACCTTGGAACCCACTACAGACCAGAAATCTTAGCCTCCCAGTTGACAGGATTAAGGGTGTGGGGCAACACACATCCTTAGGGCCTGTGATGGTATTAAGGATCTGTTTGTTATAACGCCTACTTTTGCACAAATACTCTGTGCTGTATTTCATTGAATGGGTACATTGTTTAGTTAAATTTTTAGAATCTGACTGTATTCTGTTCCATTCAGCCTACTTGAATACTCTCATAGCAGGCAAACCCAACACCTAGGTTCACTTTTGTGATTACTCTGAGTCTTAAGAGCAACACCTAGCACCTTAAGCTCCTACACTGAAGATATATAATATTAGATTGATTGATACATCTCATATTACTGAAAATAATTAGAAAACCCAAGCATTAAATTAATCCAAGATGCAAAAACCTCTACATTATAATACAAGAAACACACAAAAAAATCAAGACAATATAAATCTACCAAAAAGTATTAATGTATCAGAAATGATCTTCAGTGAGACTGAATTAGAGGAAATGCCTGGGAAAGATTTCAAAAGAATGATTAGAAATATCTTCAAAGACCTCAAAGAGGAAATGAAAGGATTCAGAGAACACACAGAAAACCAATTTGATGAAATAAGGAAGTCAATACTAGACATAAATATGGAAATAGAAAGAATAAAGAAAACCCAGTCAAAAATACTAGCAATAAAGAACTCAGGCAGTGAAATTTAATCTCTGTAGAAAATCTCTCTAGTAGAATGGATGAAGGACAGAACAGAATATCTAAACTAGAAGACCAGGTGGCAGATCTAATATAATCCAACAAAGAGAAAGACAAAATAATAGGAAGGTATGAATGGGAATTTCAGGATATTCGGTACATTATGAAAAGATCAAACATAAGAATTCAAGGGATAGTAGAAGGAGAAGAATCTCACTCCAAAGGCATAGTAGGTGTTTTCAACAAAATCATAGAAGAAAACTTCCCCCAAATTGGGAAAGAGATGCCAATGCAGATACAGGAAGCCTTTAGAACACCAAACAGACAAAACCTGGAAAGAACCTCTGCCCACCATATTATAATTAAATACCAAACATACAAACCAAAGAAAATATATTGAAAGCAGCTAGAGAGCAAAAGCAAGTGACCTACAAAGGCAAGCCCATCAGAATCACAGCAGAGTACTCAACGCAAACTTTAAAACCCAGAAGGGCTTGGAGTGATGTATTCCAAGTTCTGAAAGATAAAAACTGTCATCCAAGATTACTTTATCCTGAAAAGCTATCTACCCAAATTGATGGAGAAATAAGGACATTCCACAACAAAGACAGGCTACAGGAATTTATGGCAACTAAACCAGCTCTACAGAAAATACTTACAAGAATCATTCATGCTGAAGAGAACGCAAAGCACAGAGCAGGAAATAGGAAAAAAAATAAACGATACTCAAGTAACAGTTAAAACAAGTGAGTATAGGGAAAACAGGAAGAACTACAACACAAGAAGAATGGTGAGAACAAATACATATCTCTCAATAATAACTCTTAATATCAATGGCCTCAATGCCCCAACCAAAAGACACAGACCTGCAGACTGGATTAAAAAGCAAGGTCCTACCATCTGTTGCCTCCAGGAAACTCATCTCTCAATAAGATAGAAACCTTCTCAGGGTGAAAGGTTGGAAAAAGGTATTTCAAGCAAATGGGCCTAGGAAACAAGAAGGGGTTGCTATCCTAATTCCTGACAGGATAGACTTCAAACCAATATCAGTGAGGAAAGATAAAAATCACTCTTTACTGATTAAAGGAACACTCCAACAGGAGGACATTACAATCCTAAACACTTATATGCTCCCAACCTGGGGCTCCCAATTTCATCAAACAAACACCATTAGACTTAAGGTCAGAGATAACATAGTAGTGGGTGACTTCAATACCCCACTCTCATCACTTAACAGGTCCCAGCAAAAAAGAAACAGAGAGACATCTGCATTAAATGATATCATGGAACAAATGGACCTAACAGATATATACAGAATATTGCATCCAAATGCTGCAGAACATACATTTTTCTCAGCAGCACATGGGACAATCTCTAAAATAGATAATATAATAGGACACAAATCAAATCTTAATACAGGAAAATTGAAATAATTCCCTTGTATGCTATCTGACCACAATGGGATTAAACTGCAAATCAGCAACAAGAAAAACTACAGAGCATACAGAAATTCATGGAGACTAAACAGTACATTACTGAACGATGTATGGGTCATTGAAGAAATTAAAAAGGAAATCAAGAAATTCATAGAATCAAATAATGATGAGAATACAACATACCAAAACCTTTGGGACACAATGAAGGCAGTCCTACGAGGGAAATTTATCGCTCTAAGTGCCCATATTAATAAATTAGAGAGTTTGCAACTAAACCATTTAATACTTCACCTTAAGGCCTTGGAAGAAGAAGAACAAGGCAAACCAAGAATCAGTAGACCGGAAGAAATAATAAAGGTCAGGGCAGAAATTCATGAAATGGAAAACAAAAAAAACAATTAAAAAATCAATGAAACAAAGAGTTTGTTCTTTGAAAGGATAAACAAGATTGATAAACCCTTAGCAAATCTGACCAAAAGAAAGAGAGAAGAGACAAAAATTTATAAAATTAGACATGAAAAAGGCAACATCACAACAGATACCAAAGAAATTCAGAAAATCATACAGACATACTTTAAGAATATATATGCCTCTAAGTTTGAAAACCTGAAAGAAATGGATGATTACCTTGATTCATATGACCTACCAAATTTAAATGAAGATAAGATAAACCATTTAAATAGACCTATAACAACTACAGAGATCCAAGCAGTTATAAAAAGTCTCCCAACTAAAAAAAAGCCCAGGTCCAGATGGATTCACTGCTGAATTTTACCAGACATTCCTGGGAGAACTAACACCAATGCTTCTCAAACTTATCCATAAAATAGAAAAGGAAGGAATTCTACTGAAATCCTTCTATGAAGCCAGCACCACCCTGATACCCAAACCGGACAAAGACAGATCAAAAAAAGAAAATTACAGACCAATCTCCCTCATGAACATAGATGCAAAAATTCTCAACAAAATACTGGCAAACAGAATACAAGGATAAATCAGAAAGATTATTCACCCCAACCATGTAAGCTTTATCCCAGAGATGCAGGGATGGTTCAACATACACAAATCCATAAATGTAATACAACATATAAATGGTCTGAAGGACAAAAAAAAATCACATGGTCATCTCAATAGATACAGAAAAAGCATTTGACAAAATCCCACACCCCTTCTTGGTGAAAGTATTACAGAAACTGGGAATAGAAGGAACTTATCTCAACATAATAAAAGCTATTTATGACAAACCTACAGCCAACATAATACTAAATGGGGAAAACTTGAAGCTTTTCCTCTAAATTCAGGAACAAGACAAGGGTGTCCACTTTCCCCACTTCTATTTAATATAGTACTGGAAGTCTTAGCCATAGCAATAAGGCAAGAGACACTCATAAAAGGGATACAAATTGGAAGGTAAGAGATCAAATTACCATTATTTGCAGATGATATGATTCTATACATAACAGACCCTAAAGATTCTACCAAAAAACTGTTAGAGCATCTTTTAGCAATGTAGCAAGATGCAAAATAAACACACAGAAATCAGTAGCTTTTCTATACACTAACAACAAACATGCAGAGGATGAAATCAGGGAATCTCTCCCATTCACAATTGCCTCAAAAAAAAAAAAAAAAACCTTGGAATAAACTTAACCAAGGAAGTGAAGGATCTCTACAATGAGAACTTTAAAAAACTCGAGAAACAAATTGCAGAAGACACAAGGAAATGGAAAGACATCCCATGCTCCTGTATTGGAAGAAACAAAATTATGAAAATGTCAATCTTACCAAAAGCAATCTACACGTTCAATGTAATCCCAATTAAAATCCCAATACCATTCTTCACAGAAATAGAAAAAACAATCCTAAAATTCATCTGGAAACACAAAAAACCTCGAATAGCCAAAACAATTTTGCACAACAAAAATCAGGCTGGTGGTATTACCATACCAGATTTTAAGTTATATTTCAAAGCCATAGTAACAAAAACAGCATGGTACTGGCACAAGGACAGACAGGTAGATCAAAGGAACAGAATAGAATACCCTAATATTGATGCAGGCAGCCTCAGCCACCTGATTTCTGACAAAAATGCCAAGAATATTCATTGGAGAAAAGATAGCCTCTTTAACAAGTGGTGCTGGGAAAACTGGATATCTGTATGTAAAAGGATAAAAATAGATCCTTGTCCCTCTCCATGCACAAAAGTCAAGTCCAAATGGATCAGGGACCTTAATATCAGACGTGAAACTCTGAAACTACTAGAGGAAAAGGTAGGGGAAACCCTTCAACATATTGGCATAGGCAAGGACTTTCTGAATATAACCCCAATTGCTCAGGGAATAAAACCACTAATCAACCATTGGGACCTCATGCAATTACAAAGCTTTTGTACAGCAAAGGACACTGTGAATAGAGCAAAGAGACAACCTAGAGAATTGGAGAAAACCTTTGCCAGCTGTACATCTGACAGAGCATTAATATCCAGAATATACAAAGAACTTAAAAACAGAATAATGTAAAAAAACTGGGCTATGGAACTAAATAGAGAATTCTCAGGAGATGAACTACTGATGGCATATAAACATCTAAAAAAAGTGTTCCAGGGCGGGCGGGAGGGGTGGGTCTGGCTAGGGAGCGTCTCGGCGGCGTGGCCGCGCCCTCGCGCTTCTTTCCGCCGCCGCTCGGTTCTTCTGGGATCCAGCCCGCGGGTAGTCCTCCGCCGCCTCCTCGGTGGCGCCGCACGGTCCTCACATGGTGGGTCCGGAGGATGCCGGAGCTGGCTCGGGAGAAACGCCAAGTTGCTGGCGGGACCGGCGCCGGGCCCGTGGGCCAGGACGGAAGATGATCCGCCACCGGCGGGCTTCGGGCGGAGGTGTCGTCGTCGCCGCGGAGCCGCTGGAGGAGGCTGACGACGACGACGACGACGAGGGGAGACGCCGCCGGGCAGCTCTTCCAGCGCTACCTCGCGCGCGCCGTGGGACCGCTGGAGCCCGAGCTCTGCTACCGTCCCGACCGACCCGCCGGCCAGGCCAGCGCCCCGCCCGTCCTCGGCGGCCTCGCGACGCGGAGGCATGACCAATGGGGACTTGGGCTTTCTGCTGGGCCGACCGCCGTGGAGCCGGCGGAGGCCCGCGCGGGAGCCCGCGTCGCCACGCCGTGACCGCGTCTGCCGGAAAGGGCCTGGCGACAAGAGCGCGGACGGCGCTGGACGACTGGGCCGCGCCGCCGAGGATCCGCTGCGGAGCTGCTGCCTGGCGGCCGCGACCCCGAGGACTCGGGCGGCGCGCTGGGTGCGGCGAGGGCGCGAGCCCGCCCCGAGACTAGTGTGGGCGCCGAGCCCGCCCTCGCCGGTCCGGCGCCCCGTGAACTCTCGAACACGCTCGAGGTGAGCCGCAGCGAGCGCCGGCGCCCACGCTGTCCCCAACGGGCAGCCCGTGTCCTTGTCCGCGCCGAGCAGGGGTCCGGGCGCCCTCGCCGCCCGGCTCAACGGAGCGGTGGCTTCGCGGACTTCTTGGCCAGAAATCTTTTCCCCAAGAGGACAAAGGAACTCAAATCAGCTCCTGGTTGGAAATTATTTGGTAAAGTTCCTCCCAGAGAAAATCTTCAAAAAACTTCCAAAACCATTCAGCAGGAATATGAAGCACGAACAGGGAGAACTTGTAAACTACCACCTCAGTCTTCAAGACGTAAGAATTTTGAGTTTGAGCCACTTTCTACCACTGCCCTGATTCTTGAGGACCGACCATCAAATCTTCCTGCTAAATCTGTGGAAGAAGCTTTACGTCATCGTCAAGAGTATGATGAAATGGTGGCTGAGGCTAAAAAACGAGAAATTAAAGAAGCACATAAAAGAAAAAGAATAATGAAAGAACGATTTAAGCAGGAAGAGAACATTGCAAGTGCGATGGTCATCTGGATCAATGAAATTCTGCCCAATTGGGAAGTAATGCGTAGTACAAGAAGAGTTCGAGAATTGTGGTGGCAGGGATTGCCCCCTAGTGTTCGTGGGAAAGTTTGGAGTCTAGCTGTAGGAAATGAACTAAATATCACTCCTGAACTTTATGAAATCTTCCTTTCAAGAGCAAAAGAACGATGGAAAAGCTTCAGTGAAACAAGCTCTGATAATGACACAGAAGGTGTATCTGTTGCTGACCGAGAGGCCAGTCTGGAATTAATTAAATTGGACATATCACGAACATTTCCATCTCTCTACATTTTTCAGAAGGGTGGCCCATATCACGATGTTTTACATAGTATCTTAGGGGCCTATACATGTTACAGACCTGATGTTGGTTATGTCCAAGGAATGTCCTTCATTGCGGCAGTGCTCATTCTCAATTTGGAAGAGGCAGATGCTTTCATAGCATTTGCTAATCTCCTGAATAAGCCATGCCAATTGGCCTTTTTCCGTGTGGATCACAGCATGATGTTGAAGTATTTTGCAACATTTGAGGTATTTTTTGAAGAAAACCTTTCCAAACTATTTCTTCACTTCAAGTCTTACAGTCTTACACCAGATATATACTTGATAGACTGGATCTTCACATTATATAGCAAATCACTACCACTTGACCTGGCCTGTCGAGTCTGGGATGTATTTTGCAGAGATGGGGAAGAATTTTTGTTTAGGACTGGATTAGGAATCCTCCGGTTATATGAAGATATACTCCTGCAGATGGACTTTATTCATATAGCACAATTTCTTACTAAATTGCCAGATGATATCACAGCAGAGAAGCTTTTCAGCTGCATTGCAGCCATTCAGATGCAAAATAGCACCAGAAAATGGACTCAGGTCTTTGCATCTGTAATGAAGGATATTAAAGAAGGAGAAAAGAACAGCAGTCCTGCTCTGAAAAGTTAAACTTTGAAATTAGACTAACTGAAATATAACAAAATGTAGAAAGCATTTTTCTACATTTTCTGTGTAGAAAGCATGGAAGCAATCTAAAAGAATCAAGATCTGGAAAAGTGTTGAGTTTAAATTCCATGGCTGAAGTAAATGAAATAACTTATTTATTGACAGTATTAATAAAAATATTTTGTAGGGAGAGCCATTTTTTTCAGAGGAAAAGTTTTAAATGACTATTATATACTCCATAATTTGGAGTGAATAATTTAATGCAATAAATTTTTTAAATAGCTTCGCAGAAACTTCAAATTTTTGTGACTTTTCCTTTTTTAACAGTTATTATAAAGTCACTTTGGGAGTCAGAGTAGAATTGTTAGAGTCTACTCTGGTCTCCAAAAAGCAATATAGTACTTGTACTATCTCCAGTTGTGACCTTTTGAAGATGTCATAGACCAAGATTAAGCAACTTCAGTTGTAAATTCATTTAAGTCCTGAAGTTTTTGCTTGTCTTCATTCACAGGTTAGGGCAATTGGAGTTTTCTGGAACTGGAAATATTGGTAGGACATTGTTTCTTTCTATTTTTTTTTTTAAGGACATTGTTTCTTAATTGTTATAAATTATTTCCCATAGCTTTATGTCTGTTTTTGAAGGGAAATTCTTTGTCTTCCTTAAAGAATTCCTATCACTCCAAGAATTTTAGCCTGTTTATTCTCTGACAAATTGTTAGGTAGTAATTTAACATTAAAAAAAAAGCCGGGCATGGTGGCACACGCCTTTAATCCCAGCACTTGGGAGGCAGAGGTAGGAGGATTGCCTTGAGTTCGAGGCCACCCTGAGATAACAGTGAATTCAGGTCAGCCTGGACTAGACTGAGACCTAACTTGGGGAGCAGGGGGAGGGGGGAACTAATGTAGAATGAAAGATCTTTTTGCACTTTAGTGACTTGAACACTTTCTTTGAGAGTTAAGCCCAAAAAATATAATATAAATGAGGTTTTTCACTGATAAGAATAAAAACTAATGAATTCTGAGAGTTCTTAAATAACATACTACTTGACAAGACTACATTTTTAGTTAAAATTCCTCTTTTATCTATAGAGACATTTATTAATTTCAGTTTGAAATTTTAAATATAGCTAAGTCTAAGACTTGTGAAACACTATGCATAATTTTTCTAATCATGGAAATAAGAGTACAAGGAAAAGTTAAAGTTACCTTGTTTTCTTAGCCTAACTGATGGTATTGCAGATAAATTATTAATCATTGGCAACATGGCATTAAATTTATAGTTAATTTTTAAACCTAAATGAAATCATTTGAGTATTATGAGTATTATTTGTATGGTATTGCAGTAAATTATTAATCATTGGCAACATGGCATTAAATTTATACTTAATTTTTAAACCTAAATGAAATCATTTGAGTATTATGAGTATTATTTGTATGGTATTGCAGTAAATTATTAATCATTGGCAACATGGCATTAAATTTATACTTAATTTTTAAACCTAAATGAAATCATTTGAGTATTATGAGTGTTATCTGTATTAAATACTATTTGGCTAATAGAGTTATTTTTTTGTTTTTGATGTTGCAGTTTGGTGTGAAACAACATTTAAGCATACTTATTATTTCAGCTAGTGGTGGACACATGGTCTTCACACTAATAAGCCAGAGATCCTTCCTTATTAGTGTAGTAACGGCCTCTTTGGGAGTATGGGACCAGAGGATACCTATATCTTTCACCCTATGGGTCATCCTAGCCTAGTGACTGCTAGTGGAACCCTCAAAAGCTAACTCCTATCATAGGGGGCTGGCTTACTGGAAACTGGTAGTCTAATAAAATACTGAGGAAACATCTACGGTCTTGTTAGCTTTTAGAATGAGCATTAACTCTAGTAAGTATTCCTTGGTATTGGTATCACTGATAAATTTTAGGGAGCTTAACCTCTGGCAGTAATCTCTTTGAGATTATACTGTCTGCCTAAATAAAATGTTACTTTCATGTGTTTGTTTCCTGAGGTGGACCTAAGTTACTGTGTTTCTTTTTCTTATTTCTTTATTGTACAGTTTCTTTACCTTTCAAGTATAAATGTGTACATAAAATATAAATACAAAGAATTCACTAAAAACCACTAGTCACAATTACTGTGTAAATAAAACTTATAAGCAGAGTAAAAAAAAAAAAAAGTGTTCCACATCCTTAGCCATCAGGGAAATGAAAATTAAAACCACTTTGAGATTCCATTTCACTCCTGTCAGAATGGCTACCGTCAAGAAAACAAATGACAGTAAATGTTGGCGTGGATGCGGAAAAAGAGGAACACGTCTACACTGTTGGTGGGAATGTAATGTGGACCAGCCATTGTGGAAATCAGTGTGGAGGTTCTCGAGAAAGCAAAAAATAGATTTACCACATGATCCAGCTATAGCACTCCTAGGCATAGAACTAAAGGACTCTTCTCACTACCTTAGAGATACTTGCACAACCATGTTTATTGTTGCTCTATTCACAATAGCTAGGAAATGGAACCAGCCTATATGTCCATCCACAGATGAATGGATAATAAAGATGTGATACATTTACACAATGGAGTTCTATTCAGTAGTAAAGAAAAATGAAATCATGAAATTTGCAGGGAAATGGATAGATCTGGAAAGGATTATTCTAAGTGAGGTAACCCAGGCTCAGAAAGCCAAACATCACATGTTCTCTCTCAAATGTGGATCCTAGCTACAAATGTATAGATTTTGTGTGAACTGAAACCAAAAATTGGTACCAGAAACTGGTAAACTGGGAAAAGGCTATAAGGGAGGGATGGAAGGGAAGGTGTTAAGTGTATGGTATTGCACATATGCAAGTAGAAAAACAGATTACAGGGAGGGGAATGGCCTAAGCGAGGCCATAGGAAGAGAATGCATTAAAGAAGGGCAGGGGGAGGGTCAATCTAAATTCAGTACCTGGGATGGGATACCTTCCAGTGAGTTGTTGGCCAAGGAGGTCCCAGTAGCCTCCAAAACATTAAAAGCTTTTGCCTGAGAGGCAAGGCCACTGAGAATGCAAGCTGGTGCTGAGCAGAAAACCTTCTCCCTGTAGACCAGCCAACAGAAAGCTGGAAAAACCTGCACTGCATGCAGCCATATGAGACACAGAATTCATCAGCAATGAAAACAGTGGACACTGAATATTCAAGTTTGGCCATACAGGCCCAATGACTGAACAGGTGCAATAGTGGCATGTCTACTCTTGGGGTAACCAACTGCTCCACAATTGGACTGAAGGCCCTCTATGGGAGGGAATGCATACCTGGTACTGAAAAACCTAAGCCAAAGTCTATGGCTGGGTAGGTCATGAGACTTAGGGGTATAAAGCTTGCTCTTGTCTGGCTACATGTATATATTATTCCCACCAAGCTGCCCAGAAAGCACTACACTTAATGGTCATATAACATATTAATGCCACTCTCACTTCTGGTCAGAGAAGCTTCTCTTTACAAATGGCGATGAAGTTGTCAATAAAAATTTTTTAAAAACACTCCCTTGGGATCCCCTACAACCCACAAGGACAAGCCATCATGGAGAGAACTAACCGGACCCTAAAGGAACTAATTATAAAACAAAAGTCCACTATGTCGCCTAAGGACCCCCCCTTGGCCCTAGTGGAAGCTCTCTTTACCCTCAATTTTCTCACTTTGATGAGGCAGGACTCTCCCCAGCCTACAAACATTGGAGATCCCAACCAACCACAACGCCCTTACCCTTAGTTCGCTGGTAGGATCCTCTTAATAATATCTGGAAGGGATGCCACCCTCTTTTAACACAGGGCCAAGGGTATGCTTGTGTCTTTCCAGAGACTTAACAGATCCCGATCTCGATCCCTACCAGAAACATCTGTACAGCCACTGATTCAGGGATCGACCTTGATGAAGAGGATGATGCCAAACCCCTCAGGCTGGATACGGGACTTTAAACTTATTCCCCCTTTTTCTCCTTTTATCTCCTTTTCTACCTACTACCACATCCCAAAAACCATTTTGGACAATTCTTCTTAGGCCATCCTTGTTTGGTGCGGTGGGCCTAGATTCCCTCACTTTTCCTAGGTTTTATTTTAGCCTAACTGTCACTGTATTCCTCCCCCTTCAAGCATGTACTTCTCCTTAGCCACACTTTTGCCTTTTTTGCTTATTAATGCCTCTTATGGTAGTGCTACCCTCCAACCAGCCATAAATTCCTTTCCAACTCCTTTTATTACATTGATCTGCTACCATAAAGGACACTCAATGCTACTAATTATGACACTAGAGTGAGCTCACGACAGTCACCCAACAACCTGTCCTACCCCAATCTTTTTCAGGTTCTATAGTTAATTCTTGCTTGCTGGGACCGCTCGCATGCCACAAAGCCACCACCACTTGGCCCTCCCATACCTCCTAGGCGATAGCCACACCCCTTGGGTTTTGGCACAATGCAGGTCTGGCCCAGGCCAGACCGCTTGGCAAAAGAAACCAGGCCACACCCCTCGGGTTTTCTCACTATGGTGGCAGTTAGCCAATAACGGGTAAGACTCCATAAGATGGGGCAACCTAAGACAGGCACCGTTGCATGTGATGATCCCTTGGGGCCTGGGTTCAACAATGGCATGCAAAAAACCATACCAGGCCACACCCCTCGAGTTTTCTCACTGGGGTGGCGGTTAGCCAATAACAGGTAAGACTCCATGAGATGGGGCAACCTAAGACAGGCACCATGGCATGTGATGATCCTTTGGGTCCTGGAGTCAACATTGTCTTGGCAAAGAACGATGCCTCCCAGGGTTACAAAAAATAAAACAAAAAGAAGGATATGTATGGCCCAATGCAGGCCTGGCCCTAGCCAGACCGCATGGCAGAAAAAACCAGGAAGAGTCTTCTGTGAACATGGCATCCCGCTAAGGCCTGGCATGACAACAGCTACAGTCCCATGCTACGAGATAATCTGTCCAGAGACAGGCTGTCAGTGGTCACAAGAAGGGGACCACCCCATACAAGGATTGGCCTGCCAAGCCCCTTTAAAACACCCTATGATATTTTGAGTAAATGAGTTTACTGCAGCTCACCCTCTGCCTGCTTTCACCCAATTCCCAGAATCTATGTCATGACTCTACGCTTCTCACCCCCAACTCAGCAGAGACTGTACTGTCATTCCTGGGCTGGCCCTAGGGGGGACCCCAACATATAACACATATATATGTGACACATATATAATTGAGATATATATATAAACTTTTATATCTGAACAATCAGGGGTACCTGCCAAAAGCTGTTACTGACAAATAAAACATCAAAGTTGGGTGTGGCGGTGCATGCCTTTAATCCCAGCATTTGGGAGGCTGAGGTAGGAGGATCGCTAAGAGTTTGAGGCCACCCTGAAAGTAGAGAGTGAATTCCAGGACAGCCTGGGATACATTGAGACCCTACCTCAAAAAACCAAACATTATCAAATGGACAGGACATGATATAGCATAGATGGGAGTGGCTCAAATGTCAAAACACGTTTTCCCTTGTAAGCCAGATGCACAAGGGGGCACATGCATCTGGAGTTTGTTTGAAGCAGCTGGATGCCCTGAGTGCTCATTCTCAATCTCCCCCCTTCTCTGTCAAATAATAAGTAAATGAAAAGAAAAAAGAAAGAAAATACATATCACATCAGGAAAGCCAGTGGCTTGAGAAGGTGTCTGGGGAGACATGAATGCTTACAGGATCAAGCCCCTCAGGGAAAGCTCTGATGCTCTGCACAGCAGGAGGGAGGGAGGTGCTGCAAACACATGGCTTTCATTGCAAGCAGACAGCAACATGTAGTTGATCAGGGTGGGTCCCCAACATTCATTCTTCCTGCTATGGCAAGCTAATTCCCATAATACTCCCTTTAAGAATAACTGAAGGGGGGCTGGAGGGATGGCTTGGTGGTTAAGGCGTCTGCCTTCTAAGCCTAAGAACACCTGTTCGATTCTGCAGGTCACACATTTAGCCAGACGTAAAGTGATTGAAGGGCACAATGCCACACTTGTCCACAAGGGGGTGCACACATCTGGAGTTAATTCACAACGGCTGAGAGGCTGCTGGCCTGCCCATTCTCTCTCTCTCTCTCTCTCTCTCTCTCTCTCTCTCTGGTTTTTCAAGGTAGGGCCTCACTCTCTAGCTCAGGCTGACCTGGAATTCACTGTCATCTTAGGGTGGCCTCAAACACATGACGATCCTTCTACCTCTGCCTCCCAAGTGCTGGGATTAAAGGTGTGTTCCACCATACCTGGCTGGCACATCTTTTGTCTCTCTCTCTTCTCTCTCTCTCTCTCTCTCTCTCTCTCTCTCTCTCTGCCTCAAAAGAAAGTAACTAAAGGGGCCAGGATATGGTGGTGCACAGCTTTAATCCCAGCAATAGGGAGGGCATCGGTAGGAGGATGGCAGTAAGTTTGTGACCATCCTGGTACTACAGCATGGGTACCAAATCAGCCTGGGCTAGAATAAGACCCTAACTCAAAACCAAATAATCCACAACAAAACAAAAATAATTAAGGGATGGGAAGAGACATGAAGTGAGAACAATATTCAAACATGCCCTTGCCCCTTCTAATACCAGTTGGAAAATTAAGCAAATTCATGTTTGTGTAAAATAAAAAAACTTTTAGGACTACTGAGGCAGTTTAGGATGAACGAGTCCCCAAAAATGAAAAGCAGGAATGTGCTCAAGCCTGCACTCACAGTCCCCATGTTACTACAGACCAGAGAAGTCTTCTGCTTAGCTCTTGCCTACAGGAGCTCCCCAGATCATAAACATCCTGAGTCCCTCCCTGTACCCCTTTCCTAGAAATGTGATTCCAGGAAGGCTTACATTTGGTAGTGGCATTGTGGATACTCAGTCCCAAAACTTGGCATCATGGCAGGTGAGCTCAGCCCCCATTCCAAATCCATCTGTGACCCCAATTTGGGTCACAGGACAGGTTTTACCCCCTAAACCTTCCATATGTCAGGACCTTTCCATACTTTCTCCACATTCCTTCTCATAATCGAATAAAATCTCTCTAACCCTCACCTTATGACCTGTGAAGTTCATTTCTTTAAATTCCTAAGACAAGAATCTGGGGATGCCACAAATTCATAGGTGCAAAAGCACTCATCAGATACAAACAGGTTCCTCATTCTATTGCCATACTCAGATGGGTACACACACACAACATCGACAATATGCACACACATATCAACACTGAATTCTCAGACTTGTGTATACCTTTCATTTATTCATACACAATCACTGGGAGGAAGCCACTAATCCTGGGTTTTATCCCGAGTTGAGGCCCCTAGAATATGAGTGGAACTACTAACCCTGCTGAGAGTGACAGTGTAAAGCCATATCTTAGTGCTGTCACTGCTCACAATTCCACCAAAGTCCAAGCAGGTGAACCAATCAGTTTACCAGGTTGACTTGCAGAGCACAAGTGGGGTGTGTTTTACAGGACTGACCCCCCAAACAGGTGCATTACTATAAGGAATGATAGGAAGACTGGAACACACCCTCTACTTAGCCGCCCAGGCAGGCAGGATGGAGGAATAGCTACAATTCCAGGGAAGGGGCCTGTGACTCTCCCCCTCCTTCTACCAGCGGTGTCAATAATAGCTCCATTACCAATTCCATTGACCTGGTTATCTATCACTGCATGGCTCTGCTGCATTACTTTTTTTTTGGTGTATGGAGATAGGGGTTCACTCTAGTTTAAGCTGACCTGGAACTCGCAGTCTCAGGGTGGCTTCAAACTCACAGTGATCCTCCTACCTCTGCCTCCGAAGTGCTGGGATTAAAGGTGTGCACCACCACACCTGGCTTCGATTAGTTTTTTTAAATCTACTTATTTATTTAACAGAGAACCGATGGAGAGAGGAAATAGGTGCACCACGGCCTCCAGACACTGCAAACCAACTCCAGATGCATGCTCCCCCTTGTGCATCTGGCTAACATGGGTCCTAGGGAAATCGAACCTGGGTCCTTAGGCTTTGAAGGTAAGCACTGACTGCTAAGTCATCCCTCCCGCCCTCTGCGGGATTACTTTGACAGGCCTACTAGGAGAAGGCATGCTCTACTGGCATCAAGTTATATCTGGAGGAAAACACCCTCCCTACCACATTTAATTTTTTTCTTCCTGGTAAGGTCTCCCTTCTAGCCCAGGGTCACCTGAAATTCCTTATACACTATGCAGTCTTAGGCTGACTTGAACGCCCAGTGATCCTCCCACCTCAGCCTCCTGAGAGCTGGGATTAAAGGCGTGTGCCACCACGCCCAGCCCTACCTCATTCTTGAATGTCTTTGTGATCCATATATAGCAAACTAACTAATTTTTTTAATTTTAAAATTATTTTATTTATTTTTGGAGAGAGACACAGAGAGTGATAGAGAGGGAGAAGGAGACAGAATGGGCACACCAGCATTCTCAGCTGCTGCAAATGAAATCGATATGTGTGCGCCCCCTTGTGGGCAAGTGCAGCATTGCACCCTTGTGACATTTTGCATCTGGTAAACGTGGGACTTGGAGATTGGAACCGGGTCCTTAGGCTTTGCAGGCAGGTGCGTTAACCGCTAAGCCATCCCTCCAGACACCAATAACTTTTTTAAAAAATTAAAGTTGGAAGCGGCGCTACGCTCCCCCGGCATTCGGTGGTGAGGAAACAACTCCGCGGTCGCCTCCGGGCTGGTCCTGCGGCGTGCGGGCCGCCGGGACTTGGGCGGCGGAGCAAACATGAATGTTGGAGTTGCCCACAGTGAGGTGAATCCAAATACCCGTGTAATGAATAGCCGGGGTATGTGGCTGACATATGCACTGGGAGTTGGTTTGCTTCATATTGTCTTACTCAGCATTCCCTTCTTCAGTGTTCCTGTTGCTTGGACCCTAACAAATATTATACATAATCTGGGCATGTATGTATTTTTGCATGCAGTGAAAGGAACACCTTTTGAAACTCCTGACCAGGGGAAAGCAAGGCTCCTAACACATTGGGAACAACTGGACTATGGAGTACAGTTTACATCATCAAGAAAATTTTTTACAATTTCTCCAATAATTCTATACTTTCTGGCAAGTTTCTATACGAAGTATGATCCAACTCACTTCATCCTAAACACAGTTTCTCTCCTGAGTGTACTTATTCCGAAGATGCCACAACTACATGGTGTTCGGATCTTTGGAATTAATAAGTATTGAAATGTTCTACAATTAAACAAAATTGTTAAAACTACTGAGTTTTCTGTAAGGAAGAAGTAGTTAAGTAAATCGCACTGTTGCTGTGATAGTGTGAAATAAGAGGTATTTACATTGTTGGACCAATTGCTGGTTCTTTATTTGCTGTCTTGAAATGCAGACTTCTACTAAAAGATGCCTCTGTTTAATGCATCTGGTATATTTCTGAGAGAGGCTTTACAGGCAGGTTGGGCGGGCCCAGCTTATAAGTTAATGGCAGCACAATGAAGGTACAGTAGATAAGTCCAAGGAAAATAAGGTATTTATAAAAAACTAGGACCAGCTTTAGTGAGTTGGCATTATGTTAGGAAAAGAAAATTTCCAATCATTCAGTCACAGTTTAAGCAGGCTTACATATAAACCCGAATCATCTCCACAGAAGTTTTTATTCCCATACATATTCCTCTTTATTTTATATGAAGACATACATCCTCTTGCTTTATACAAGCTAATTTTTTTTCCTATGTATGTGCTTTTTGGTTTTGCTGGCCTGGTATTGTATGTTGATAAATGAGGTCATTTTTGCATTAATTACATTAGAGTTCATGAAGGTCCACCTTTATGACTGATTGGTGTTAGAAAATAGCCAGGTATCTTAGATTAGTCTCTGAGTCAACATTCTGATTTTGGAACACAAAGTGGGTTTTACTGCTTTTCCAGAAACAAAGCTGCTAAACCAATACAATAATAACTTACTTCAGGTAGTTCAAGTATAGGTAGTAAAAAGAAATCTGTTTATTTGGTTGTGCAACTTAGTAAAGTCTGTCATTCTTTAGAAGAATACACAATGGAACAACCTGTAGCTTAGCAGAAACTGCTTCTCTGGCGGTCATAAAAGGGTCCTTTTTAGCAGGTCAGAAGAAGAGATAACATTGTCTTTTTTTACTCTTTCTTTTATTAGTTTATAGTTTACATCTGCAATCACCTTGCTAGAGGCAAGGTCACTGGGGGCCCGGTCTTAAGGTGTGGTGATGGGTTTGAGATTCCATTGTAAAGATATGCAAATGTGTCTAGCAGGAGTTCCTGAAGTCTGCTGTGTGACCTTTGGCTGTAGTTTTTTTTGCTCTGTGTGCTGTGGTGGCTGGTTGGTTTTGCTCTCTCTGCTTGGCCCTGTGGAGAGCAGGCTGCTTCTCTTGCCATTATGGAACTTCCCCTGGATCTGTAAGCTTCAATAAATAATATCCCTTCCTCCATAACTGTGCCTGGTCTGGAAGTTCATCTCAGCGAACCTGAAGCTGTCTGCAACAGTAAAGTGGTACCGAGGAGTGTGGGGTGAGATGAACCTGACCGCGTGGATATTCATCTTTTGGAACCTTTGTTTTGGAGGAATGGGCATGGACTTGGTGCTTGCAACTGAAGATGCCTTCTGGAATGGTAAGCCAAGTTTTATGGACTATTCTGATGAGAGTTTGAGAATGCTAAGTGCAGACAGTATTGAATTTCGAGGCGTGGCTTATGAGCTTTCTAAGGGGAAGGAAAGACTGCAGAGGACTTTGTTGGAACTGGGCTACTGGCATAAGGGATGGCTACGTTTTGCTATCCAGGCCCAGAAAGTTTGATCAAGCTTAAATTTGTAATGGACGGATGTGCGTGGCTAAAGATATTGGACTGAGATTTTAAGATTTTAAGTTGGAAAACCTGAAGCAAGTTAAGTAGAGGCACTGAGACTGGTTTTAGGTTACTGAGGCTGCTATTGTCAACGCATTAGCAATCTTAAGGAAGGTGGAAGGAAGGTGGCCTGACTTGATTTACATTAAAACAATGGAGAGGATGCCTGAGGAAAGACTGTTAGAAATGCAAATTCTTGGAAAGAGTTGACTGGAGAAGGAACCTGCTTTTCAAGGCTATGGTTTATTTTGTCCCTGGATTAAGAATATGGCTGTGTCCTGCACACCTGGTATTAGTTTTGGAAGCATGAAAAATGCATGGAGTGGTCATGAGTTGCACACGGTTCCAGGAGCCGCTGCTGAGATGCAGCATGAAGGTAGGGCATGAAGTCCCTGAGGAATAGGCTGGAAGAGCCTTTTGGAAGATGGACCGTGGTTTGCATGGAGACCTGAAGATGTTTTGGATATACCAGGACTGTGCAAAAGGGCTACCATGGAGTGCAGTGTTAGCATGGGATGAAAGTTTTCCCTGACGACTCTGCCCAGCTGGAGGGGCGGAATTTGAAAACCTGAAGACTGTCAGTCTATGGTTATATTGAACTTGAACTGCAGAAGTTTGATGACTGCTGATGGTGGTTGAGTTTGCATTGTTTTAGTTTCTCCTTGCTATGCCTTATACCAGTTAAAATGTTTACTCTGTGCCTTTACATGTTGAAAGTATTTAACTTGTTTGATTTACAGGACTCACTATCTTAAGTTGGTCAAGACTGTGAGAACCTTTGAAATTGGACTGAGTACAATTTACAATGTGTGATAGTTATAAATCTATTGGGGACCAGGAGCTAAATATATTGGGGGCCAGGGGCGGAATGTGGTAGTTTGAATATATGTCCCCCAATATATTCAGTATTTTATTAGTTTATAGTTTACATCTGCAATCACCTTGCTAGAGGCAAGGTCACTGGGGGCCCGGTCTTAAGGTGTGGTGATGGGTTTGAGATTCCATTGTAAAGATATGCAAATGTGTCTAGCAGGAGTTCCTGTCTGCTGTGTGACCTGCTGTAGTTAGTTTTTGACTGTGTGCTTTGGCTGGTTGGTTTCTATTTTGAGAAGTAAACACATCAAAAAAGTTATGATATAGGATAAAACTGAATAGCTCAGTAACAAAATGGAAGAGTTGTAGACCAACTTGAAATGAATTTGTGTTAATAAACTCACTTTTAGTAATAGTGATCATTGTTTCGTATTTCAGAAGTATTGAGTTTAGAAATCAGTTGTATGATACATACTGCCTTTGTATGTTTGTCTTTCTCGTGTATTTTTAAATAACTGGTAATCTGTACTTCAATAAAGTTTTTCCTTGGTGTAAATTATTTAAAAAAAAAATTAAAGTTGGGCTGGAGGGAGAAAGAGACAGAATGGGCGTGCCAGCATTCTCAGCTGCTGCGAACGAAATCCAGATGTGTGTGGGCCCTTGCAACGCTTTGCATCTGGCTAAACATGGGACCTGGGGATTGGAACCGGGTTCTTAGGCTTTGCATGCAGGTGCCTTAACCACTAAGCTATCTCTTCAGCCCAACTTTAATTATTAAAAAAGTTATTGGGGGTTGGCAGGATGGCTTAGCGGTTAAGGCGCCTGCCTGTGCAGCCTAAGGACCCTGGTTCGATTTTCCAGGCCCCATGTAAACCAGATGCACATGGTGGCGAATCCATCTGGAGTTCGTTTGTAGTGGCTAGAGGCCCTGCTGGGCCCATTCTCTCTTTCCCTCTAATAATTAAGTAAAATATTGGCGGGAGAGATAACTTAGCATTTAAGGCACTTGCCTGCAAAGCCTAAGGACCCAGGTTCAATTCCCCAGTAACCACATAGAACCAGATGCACATGGTGGCACTCGCTTCTGGGGTCTATTTGCAGTGGCTGGATGCCCTGTCACACCCATTCTGTCTTACTGCCTGATTCTCAAATAAATAAGTAAAAATATTTTTTTTAATTTTTAAAAAATTGTTATCTACTTTTGCTTCAGTTAACTGTTTCCTTATATGTAAGCCTGTGCAGTACCCTTATAAATGACCCTAAGGTTCCATTATGAAATCTTTTTTTGTTTGTTTTCCGAGGTCATCTTAGGTTGACCTGGAATTCACTATGGAGTCTCAGGGTGGCCTGGAACTCAAGATGATCCTCCTACCTGTGCCTCCCCAGTGCTGGGATTAAACGTGTGCACCACCATGCCCGGCCCATAAAATCTTTTTATAAGGTAGTGAGTAGCTCACCTCCTTCAAACAAGTAGCTCCAAAAGCCCCCCATCACTGACACAACTGCTGCTGAAGAATTTGGGGCATTCTTCTCCCGAGGCCAATACCTGACTCTCCTCAATCATCTCTCCATTCTCCTAACGCAGACTCACTAATTCCATTCAGTTGTATTAAGAATCCCAGCTGCATCTGAGTGGAAGGCCTCCAGACAGCAAAGCTGGGGACACTGAGATGTGTTCCCACTGCCAGTGACATTTTCAATGTAAGTCACATTTTGGCATTAGCCATCTGATATGTTACTAAGACAAGGCAATTTAGTTTATGGTCCTGGGATAGATCTGGGAAGAGGTCAATCAGGCATTCACCCTAACCTGGGCATGGTGACAATATCAGCACCTGAGCAAACCTTTGAGAAAACTCTTTAGCAGCCCAAGGATTCCTGCTTCCTAATATCCATGAGAGTGAAACAATTTCCTCCACTTGGCACCATTTGATGTTTTATTTATTTATTTTTAATTCTTTTATTTATTTATTAGAGACAGAGAGAGGGGGAGAGAGAGACAGTGAGAATGGGCGCACCAGGGCCTCGAGCCACTGCAAATGAACTCCAGACACATGTGCCAGCAAGTGCATCTGGCTTACATGGGACTGGAGAATTGAACTGGGATCCTTAGGCTTCATAGGCATGTGTCTTAACTGCTAAGCCATCTCCCCCACCCCCATTTGATGTTAAATTTTTTTTTTTTTTTTGAGGTAGGGTTTCACTGTAGCTCAGGCTGACCTGGAATTCACTCTGTAATCTCAGAGTGGCCTTGAACTCACAGTGATCCTCCTACCTCTGCCTCCCAAGTACTGGGATTAAAGGCATGCGCCACCAGGCCTGGCCTTAATGTCATTTTTAAAAGCCCCCCCCGTCAGGTGCACAAGGGGATTCATGCATCTGGAGTTCATCTGAAGTGGCTGGAGGGCCTGGGGCACACATTCTCTCCCTCTGTGCTTGTTTCTCTCTCAAATAAATTAAAAAATTTTTTAAAAAAGCAGCCCACAGGGTTGGACTGAAGAGATGGCTTAGTGCTTAAGGCACTTGCCTGCAAAGGCAAAGGAGTCTGGTTCGATTCCCCAGTACCGATGCGCATGCATCTAGAGTTTGTTTGCAGTGGCTGGAAGCCATGGTGGGCACATTTTCTCTATCTCTTTGCCTCTTTCCCTCTCTCAAATAAATAAAAATAAAAATAAAAGCCCCCAGTTTTTTTTCCTTAAACCCGGTGGCATAGATGTACAGATGGGGCCTTCTCTGCCCTTTGTCATCAGCCTCGACCTTGAGTGCACAGGTACTATGCTCTGACTGACTGAAATATTGTTTCCTGTATGGGATGTGCCCTCACTATTGAGAGTAAGTCATTCTAATAAACCAGGAGCGGCTCCCTTTGCTTCTCTAACAATGTCCACATTCTCACTCTAAGGAGAGAAGGTAAAACACACCGACTGGCTTAGGTGGTCTGAAGACTAGGTGCGTATGTCTTGGCCCTGGCCAGGCCCCAAACCTTCTTTCTGCAGTCGATAACACCAGGGTGGGGCTCCTAACCCCTGCATGCCAGAGTTAAGACACCTGACTCACCCTCACCATGCAACACACCCGTGCTCCTCTCATGAGCTTGTGTCTGCAGCCCAGGTCAGCAGTGGGAAACAACTGTGTGAAGTACAACCGCGCCACTGCCGGAAACCAGTCCTTTGACCACCCAGGGCGGGGGCGGAGCCTTAACCTCAGAACACCTACACCTGCCACACACCCATCCACAAGGGTTACATTTCCTCAGCGTCTCCTACAAGGTCATTTCTATCCCTTCTCACCTGTAGCCACCAACCAAAGTGGGTGGCGTTTGTGGAGTATAGCAAGGAGATGGAGAGGCACTGGGCACTCACACGACAGGAACCGCTTGAACTTGCTTTTCCCTCTTCTCTTAATGCAGTTTCTCCAGGCTCTCCACCGTGGGCTGTCCAGCCACATGGTTGCCTTTCCTTGGTTGCATCCTTCCCTCAATGAATATCAAAAACTTCAAGCCGGGCGTGGTGTCGCACGCCTGTAATGCCAGCCCTCGGGAGGCAGAGGTAGGAGGATCACCGTGAGCTCGAGGCCACCCTGAGACTACAGAATGAATTTCAGCTCAGCCTGGTCTAGAGGAAGACCCTACCTCAAAAAAACAAAAACAACAACAAAACTTCAGCCAGGAGTGGTGGTGCATGCCTTTAATCCTAGCACTCATGAGGCAGGGCTAGGAGGATAACAGTGATTTCAAGGCCACCCTGAGACTACATAGTGAATTCCAGGTCAGCCTGAGCTACAGTGAAACCCTACCTCGACAAAACCATTTAATAATATAATATAATATAATATAATATAATATAATATAAATATATCTATATTCCAGGCTGGAGAAATACCTTATTGGTTAAGGGACTTGCCTGCAAAACCCAAGAACCCAAGTTAGATTCCCGAGGACCCAAGTAAGCCAGATGCACAAGGTGGCACATACGTCTGGAGTTTGTTTGCTGTGGCTGGAAACCCTTGCCCTCCCATTATCTCTCTCTTTCACTTTCTCTGTCAAATAAATAAGTAAACTAGAATAAAATATTTCAAATAATAATAAACTGTTTCATCTCACCCAGCTTTTCCATATACTTTTCAATGTCATTAGTTAGTTGTTAACTGTTGACCCCAGGCAAAGGCAGAATAGACTACATTATGGAGAACATATGGCTCAGGCATGGTAAGAAGTGTGCAGAAGTTACTGACGTATAGACAGTCCCCAGAGACCCAAACCTCAGCATTGGGATAGCAATGTAAATAATGGGGTAAACCCCACATGGCATTATGGAGTATTTGTGAGTAAAAACATGGTATAAAGGTCTGGAGGGATGGCTTAGTGCATAAGCCACTTGCCTGCAAAGCCAAAGGACCTTGGTTCAATTCCGCAGGACCCACATAAAGCCAGGTGCACAATGTGGTTCATGCATCTGGAGTTCGTTTGTAGTGGTTGGAGTCCCTGGTGCACCCATTCTCTCTCTCTCTCCCTCTCTCTCTCAAATAAATAAATAAAAATAAAATATCTTAAAAATATACAATGATGGGCTGGAGAGATGGCTCAGCAGTTAAAGCGTATGCCTGTGAAGCCTAAGGACCCCCGTTCAATTCTCCAGGTCCCACCTAAGCCAGATGCACATGGTGACACATGCGTCTGGAGTTTGTTTGCAGTGGCTAGAGACCCTGCCATGCCCATTCTTGCTCTCTGCCTCTCTCTTTCTCTAATAAATAAATATACAAATAATAATATACAAATATACAAATAATAAATAAATATACAAAGTGTGCTTTGTATATATGTATTTATGTATGTATGTGTGTATGTGTGTATATATATATTTAAATACCCAGTGTGGTAGTTTGAATATATGTCCCCCAATATATTCAGTGTTTTACTAGTTATAGTTTGCATCTGCAATCACCTTGCTAGAGGCAAGGTCACTGGGGGCCCCAGTCTTAAGGTGTGGTGATGGTTTGAGATTCCATTGTAAAGATATGCAAATGTGCCTAGCAGGAGTTCCTGAAGTGTGCTGTGTGACCTTTTGGCTGTAGTTTTTGCTCTGTGTGCTGTGGTGGCTGGTTGGCTTCTGCTCTCTTGCCTGGTCCTGTGAAGAGCAGGCTGCTTCTCCTGCCTTTATGGAACTTCCCCTGGAAGTAAGCTTCAATAAATAATATCCCTTCCTCCATAACTGTGCCTGGTCTGGAAGTTCATCTCAGCGAACCTGAAGCTGTCTGCTACAGTAAAGTGGTACCAGGAGTGGGGTGAGATGAACCTGACCGTGTGGATATTCGTCTTTTGGAACCTTTGTTTTGGAGGAATGGGCATGGACTTGGTGCTTGCAACTGAAGATGCCTTCTGGAGTGGTAAGCCAAGTTTTATGGACTATTCTGATGAGAGTTTGAGAATGCTAAGTGCAGATAGTACTGAATTTCGAGGCTTGGCTTATGAGGTTTCTAAGGGGAAGGAAAGACTGCAGAGGACTTTGTTGGAACTGGGCTACTGGCATAAGGGATGGCTACGTTCTGCTATCCAGACCCAGAAAGTTTGATCAAGGTTAAATTTGTAATGGACTGATGTGCTTGGCTAAAGATATCGGACTGAGATTTAAGATTTTGAGTTGGAAAACCTGAAGCAAGCTAAAAGTAGAGGCACTGAGACTGGTTAAGCTTCTATTGTTGACACATTAGCAATCTTAAGGAAGGTGGAAGGAAGGTGGCCTGACTTGATTTACATTAAAACAATGGAGAGGATGCCTGAGGAAAGACTGTTAGAAATGCAAACTCTTGGAAAGAGCTGACTGGAGAAGGAACCTGCTTTTCAAGGCTATGGTTTATTTTGTCCCTGGATTAAGAATATGGCTGTGTCCTGCACACCTGGTATTAGTTTTGGAAGCATGAAAAATGCATGGAGTGGTCATGAGTTGCACACGGTTCCAGGAGCCGCTGCTGAGATGCGGCATGAGGAAGGGCATGAAGACCTTCAGGAATCGGCTGGAAGAGCCTTTGGAAGATGGACCGTGGGTTGCATGGAGACCTGAAGATGTTTTGGATTTACCAGGACTGTGCAAAAGGGCTTCCATGGAGTGCAGTGTTGGCATGTTATGAAAGTTTTCCCTGGCGACTCTGCCCAGCTGGAGGGGCGGAATTGGTAAACATGGAGACTGTTAGTCTCTGGTTATATTGAACTTGAACTGCAGAAGTTTGATGACAGCTGATGGTGGTTGAGTTTGCATTGTTTTAGTTTCTCCTTGCTATGCCTTATACCAGTTAAAAATGTTTACTCTGGAGGACATCTATGACCAGAAAGTTAAGCCCATGCAGGTGAGTGCTGCCATGACCCCTTAAGATCCTCTCACCTTCATTCTTCCCTTAAGGAGGAGAGCAAGTGACCCTACCCTTACGACCTTACCATGCCCAATAAATGTCAGCTGCCAGAGGATGGCAAGCATTAAACAAAGAAGTCACAGCATGCCAGCCACCCTGTGCTGCCCCCAGAAGGGGCCCCACACTTGCAACCCATTTCCCCAGTGTGGACCTACGGCTGCTCATCTCAGCACTTTTGGAAATAGAGAGTCGCATGACCGGCAGGGGTTCAGTACACCATCTGAACACTCCCTCTTCAGTGGGATCCTCCAGGTTGTGACCACAGGTGGCACACAATACAAGGAGAGAAGCACAAGCTTCCAGGAAATGCCACCTGAGAAACACTTCTCCAATAACACACCCAAGTGTATGACCTCCCGCAAGAAGAGTTCTCTTTCCAGAATTTACTCTCTGAAAAAATCTTCTCCAGGGAGGCACCCCAGTGTGTGACCAACCCCAAGAACAGTTTGTTTCCACCGAAATCATCTGATAACCCTTCTCTGGAAAGAACCCCAATCACCCATAAGAGCAGCTTGTTCCCCCAGAATACAGCCTATGAAAACAACTTCCCCAAGGAGTGATCACCATAGACACACATGATGACAGGAGCTCATTCACCGGGATTCCATAGCCTGAACAGAACTTGACCAGATGCCAGCCCCAGGGGAGGATCCCAGCCTCTACACACAACATATCCCTGAGCTGGAAGAAATTATGAGCTGGGCATGGTGGCACACACCTTTAATCCCAGCACTGGTAAGACAGAGGTAGGAGGCCACCCTGAGACTACACAGTGAATTCCAGGTCAGCCTGGGCAAGGAGGAGACCCTACATCAAAAAAAAATAATAGAAAAAAAAGAAAGAATAAGAAAGTATTGTAAACTGTATCATAAAATATGTTGTGGCTAAGGATCAAAGTAGAAGCTGCACTTCCAAAACAAAGTGGATCCAATAAAAAGTGAACAACGGAGTCACACAGCATACACAAAACTGTTTAGGTTAGGCAGCCAAGATGTACTCATGAATTATATATATATATATATATTTTGTTTGCTTGTTTGTTTTTTGTTTTTTGGAGGTAGAGTCTCACTCTAGCCCAGGATGACCTGGAATTCACTATGTAGTCTCAGGGTGGCCTCGAACTCATGGCGATCCTCCTACCTCTGCCTCCTAAGTGCTGGGAATAAAGGTGTGTACCACCACGCTAGGCTTTATATATGTTTTTTTAATGTCCTTTGCAATTGACAAATGATAATTGTATGGATGTATGGGACAAGTGATGTAATAGATCTCTCACCCCAGAAAGATCAATTCTGCTGCACCCCTGTTGTAGCAGGCAGCTTTGGGTTTGCTGAGATGAACTTCCAGACCAGGAACAGTTATGGAGGAAGGGATTTACTGAAGCTTACAGATCCAGGGGAAGTTCCATCATGGCAAGGAAGCTGGCCTGCTTTCACAGGACCAAACACAGAGAGAAATCCACAAGCCAAAAGCCACACAGCACAACACACCCCAGGAACTCCAGCTAGGCACACTTTGCATATATCTTTAGATTGAAATCCCAAACCCACCACCACACCTTGAGATCCGCCCAGTGACACTGCCTCCAGCCAGGTGGCTGCAGAAGCAAACTACAAACTAAGAAAACACTGAATATATTGGGACACTTATTCAAACCGCCACACCTGTCTTATGTAGAAATTGAGAAAGCTGAACTGGAGGTAGCAAGGGAGAGCATAAGTTAAGATGGGAGGAGGCATGAGGGTCTGTGGTATAACAATGTGAGCACAGTGAAGAATAAACCCTCTAGGCAGGACGTGATGGTGCACACCTTGAATCCCAGCACGTAGGAGTCAGAGGTAGGAGGATCACCATGAGTTCGAGGCCACCCTGAGACTACATAGTGAATTCCAGGTCAGCCTGGACCACAGAGAGACCCTACCTCAAAAAACCAAATAAATAAATAAATAAGAATAAACCCTGCATATTTTAAAGTCCCTAAGACTCCCTTTCACCTGACTTGCTGCTTTTAAGTAGTGGGGTAGAAGAGACTGATGCCATGGATGCTGGGCCACAGGGTGGGGATCAGCCTGGCATGGACTCCAGTCATTCACAACAGGGAGGCAGGCAGCAAGTCCAAGCAGAAGTTTGCTGGCAACACACGCCTGGCCTCTGTTCAGAACAGGAGGTATGTAAACTGCCCTAGTCTTGTCCACATGAAATCCTGAAAGTAAGGAACTCTGTCTGCCCCAGCTCTGGCCTTATTCAGCGTCCTATTTAGAGCCAGGAGCTGAAATGAATGAATGCTCAAAGGTCCATGGAGGTGAGAAGCCTGCTGGGTGAAACAAGCATCAGGCATTGTTTGATGGGTAATGTCTGTCCTAGCCTACATGCTTTGGGCCAGGGAAATGGTCGTCAGCATGGGAGGAGACACCACTCTCCTGGGAGACAATTACTAGTCAAACTAGCCTAACTGTATGCAGACAGGTTAGCTAGATAAAGAACACAGCCCACAGGAAGTTCTATGTGGGGCAGCCTCCTGCCTTTCTTTTCAGAGCCCCCAAGGCAGCAATAGTGGCTTTGAGTAAAGCTTTGTCAAACCTCAGCTAGGAAGTGTCCCCAAGGAAAGCTGCATCCTGTTCTCCTCCAGTACTGCCAGGTCAGCCTGGACTAGATCGAGACCCTATCTCAAAACAAACAAACAAAAAAGATGAAGAAAGAAAAAAGCCACTAGCCGGGGTGGTGGTGGTGCATGCCTTTAATCCCAGAACTCGGGTGGCAGAGGTAGGAGGATCGCCTAAATAAATAAATGTATATATTATTCCCACCAAGCTGCCCTGAAAGCACCACACTTAATGTTCATATTCACATATTAATGCTACTCTCACTTCTTGTTAGAGAAGCTTCTCTTTACAGATGGTGATGACCACTGGGATGACCCAAAAGGCAACATAGTGCTGAGAAGAAGGGATGGAGGAGTGCCCAGCACTGAAACATCTGTCACACCCTCCAAGGCTCAGGGACCATTGCGGAAGAGGGGCGGATAGAATGGAAGAGCCAAAGGAAGGGTATGACTTCTTACAATGCAACTGTCCAGACAGAAATGGGCCTCAATATCTATGACCTTGCAGTGCCTTGCAATTCCTTCGCAAGACCCTCATAATAGAAGAAAAAGGTGATGACATCAAATTAAAAGAGACTAATGGAGAGAGGGAGGGGTTACAATGGAGATTGGCATCTAAAGGGGAATGGGGTAGGGGAGGGAAATATCATGCGTTTTTTGTATGTAAGTATAGAAGTTGTCAACAAAAACAATATTGTAATACCAAAAAAAGCTCACACGAAAAGGCTGGCTTGGGCACAACATAGTGTGTGCTTCATGGATTATTCCCCAGGCAACACTTCACTAAGATGGGGGGACCCCAAAAGCCTGCTGCCAGTTTCCCCCTTCCATCTAAGGCCTAGGGATTGCCAGGGGCATGATGCATTTACCAAACTGTCTGTGTGACCCACAGAACAACAGGCTACCTTCATTTATGATCTAGAGCAATGCTTTTTACACTTATTTTTATTTATTTATTCATTTGACAGAGAAAGAGGGAGAGACCCACAGAGGCAGAGAGAGAGAGAGAGAGAGAGAGAGAGAATGAGAATATGGGCCTGCCAGGGCCTCCAGCCACTGTAAACGAACTCCAGATACGTGTGCCCCCTTTTGCAGCTGGCTAAACTGGGTCCTGGGGAATCGAACCTGGGTCCTTTGACTTTGCAGGCAAAGACTTTAACTGCTAAGACATCCCTCCAGCCCTGCTTATTACCCTTTTTATAGTTGTGACCCTCACCCACCCTCAACCAAATGTTTTCCCAGCTGCATTGATTTAGTTATGATCATCACTCTTGATCATATCACAGATCAGATCACAGATAACATGGAAAGGTTGCAGGTATTCCTAATGGGGAGAGAGTGAAAGCCTGCTTCAGGTGCTTTCCGGGGACCTCGTTATTGTTTTCACACTGAAAGTCCCTGAATTCCAGGGCAGCCTGGGCTAGAGCAAGATTCTACCTTGAAAAACCCAAAAAAGAAAAAAAGACTGGAGGGATGGCTTAGCAGTTAAGGCATTTGCCTGCAAAGCCGAAGGACCCTGGTTCGATTCTCCACATAAGCCACGTGCACAAGGTGGCGAACACTTCTGGAGTTTGTATGCAGAGGCTAGAGGCTCTGGCCCACCCATTCTCACTCCCCCCCTCTCTTTCCCTCTCTCTGTCTCTAAGGAATAAATAAATAAATGAATAAAACAAAAAATGTGAGAGGAGATTTGAGTTCATTTACTTTACTGGATCATCACTGTCACTGAAGATGAGAATCAATCAGCTTTCCTTAAGCACAGAGGGATGTCTGTGCAGGGTGCTTGACAGAGAGGCAGGACTCCAACACTGACATGGAGCAGCAGTGTTTATTTGTCAATGCTGACATGGGACCACAACATTCCTATCCAAAGACTGAACCCCAGTCACCGTGGAAATCTTATTTAATTTTTATTTATTTCTTAATATTATTTTTTGGTTTTTCGAGATAGGGGATGACCTGGAATTTACTTTGTAGTCTCAGGGTGGCCTCTAACTCATGGCAATCCTCCCACCTCTGCCTCCCGAGTGCTGGGATTCAAAGCCAGCGCCACCACGCCCACCTTATTTAGTATTTCTTTATTGGATTTCAGTAGAAATTTTGTAAGGACACATCCTATGTTGGCACCATCATTTCCCTATGCCTGCCACCATCCCACGGAGGGTTTATCCCTGTGGCACGGTGGGTATTCACCATGGGTTAAGGGGTATGAGTGTGGGAGCAGCAGTCTGTCAGTGGGGGGGAGTCAAGGCCTCTGCATATTGCTGCACACCCTCTGACTCTTCCCCCTTCTCTTCCACACAATTCCCTGGGCTAGACCAAGACACTACCTCAAAAAGGGGGGGCTGAAGAGATGGCTTAGTGGTTAAGGCGTTTCCTGAAAAGCTAAAGGACCCTGGTTTGATTCCCCAGGACCTACATAATCCAGATGCACAAGGGGGTACATGCATCTGGAGTTTGTTTGTGGTGGCTGTAGGCCCTGATACCCATTCTCTCTCTCTGTCAAATAAATAAATGAATAAATAAATAAATAAATAAATAAATAAATAAAATTATTTTTAAATCCAAACTACCAGGCCCATTCCACGCTGAGGTCATGACATACACAGTTTTCTTCCCTTTGTTCTGGGATGGACTTGTTCTCAATGTGTTTTCAGAAAAAGTGGGAACAACCTCTGAGATTACAAATGTCTTAGCACAGACCTGGAATTCACTCTGTAGTCTCAGGGTGGCCTTGAACTCATGGTGATCCTCCTACCAGTCTCCTAGTGCTGGGATTAAAGGCATGCCCCACAAAGCCCGGCCGTTTAAAAAGAATTTTTACTATTATTTATTTGACAGAGAAAGAGGGAAAGAAGGGAAAGAGAAGGAGAAAGAATGAACACACCAGACCTCCAGCTACTGCATGCACCCCCTTGTGCAGCTGGCACAAGGATGTGGGTCCTGGGGCATTGAACCTGTGTCCTTTGGCTTTGCAGTCCAACCCCTTAACTGCTAAGACACCTGTCCAGCCCTAGATAGCACCATTTTTATCCAAGTTAGCCTGGGTTAGAGGGAAACCCTACCTTGAAAAAACAAAAATAAATAATATATATATATATATATATATATATATATATATATATATATATAGACAAAGCTGTTTGCAAGAGGGAGGGCATTCCTACAGGGTGAGTAGGACAGTCTCCACATGACACACCTCGTGCTGTGGGCGTCCCTGAAAACAGACGTCATCAGATGTCCACTGAGCTGGGGATTCCGAGCCTTCCTTCCCCTCATCTGCTGTGGGAAATCCCTCGGCACCTCAAAGCATGTCTGTGATTCCAAGACACCTCTATGGGTGCTCGGTAAGAGGCAAGCAAGGCCTAGCAAACTGGCCTTCTTGGAAGAGGACAACCCATGTCCCGTCCATGGCAAGTTTGAAATTGTTGTCACAAGACACAGTCAGCTAGGACGGCACATGGGTGGGATGCACACCGCCTAATCCTTTCTGATGAAGAACACCACGTGACGTGACAGTGTCCTACATGAATCCAAAACATGACTACACATTTGGTGGTGAATGGGAAGATGGGGGCAGAAATGAGGTACTGGCAGGTTTATTTCATTTTATTTTTCTTTTTAACTATTTTTATTCTTATTTATTTATTTGAGAAAGGGAAAGAGGCAGAATGTGTGTGTGTGTGTGTGTGTGTGTGTGTGTGTGTGTGTGTGTGTGAGAGAGAGAGAGAGAGAGAGAGAGAGAGAGAAGAGGGAGAATGGGCACACCAGGGCTTCCATCCACTGCAAACGAACTCCCGATGCATGCGTCCTCTTGTACATCTGGCTTATGTGGGTCCTGGGGAATCAAACCGTGGTCCTTTGGGTTTGCAGTCCAGTGCCTTAACCGCTGAGCCATCTCTCCACTTCTTTTTTTTGAGGTAGGGTCTCACTCTAGTCCAGGCTGACCTACAATTTACTATGTATTCTCAGGTTGTCCGTGAATGCATGGCCATCCTCCTTGCTATGCTTTCCAAGTGCTGAGATTGAAGGTGAGCACCACCATGTCCTGCTAGGTTTTTGGTGTTAGCTTTTTTATTTTTCTGGTTTTTTGAGGTAGGGTCTCACTCTAGCCCAGGCTGACCTGGAAATCACTATGTAGTCTCAGGGTGGCCTGAACTCATGGTGATCCTCCTACCTCTGCCTCCCGAGTGCTGGGATTAAAGGCATGCACCACCATGCCTGGCTAGGTTTTTAATTTGTAATTGTGTGTGAATTTTTAGCACACATGCTGGGATATTTAATTCATGATAATTAATGAAAATCAAAATGCTGCATGGGCATAGTTTAATACCTCAGTTTTATTATATTTGGTTTACTGACAAAATTGTTAGGTCTGACGGGTCTTAATATGAAGTCACTAAGGGCAGGAGGATGGCGACAGACACGTAAGGAAGTGGATTATCCACATTCCTCAAGAAAATGCCCAGCCATCACCCCCTCCTTGCCTGCAATGCCCCCAGGTCATGGTTTCCTGCCCCCTTATTTTGTAATTCACCTGGTCACTGTTCTGGTGTCACAGCCTGGCTATCTTAGATCTCCCCTCAGCTCTGCCCTTCCTCACCTTCCCCCAACAGAAAGCTCTATAAAGCCCATGACCTGAGGAACTCATGTGGCCTGTGCTTCTCTCTCGTGAGCCAGCCCTGGCAGCTCATGCTTTTCCTGAATAAAAGCCTTCATCTTTGCCTCAGAGTTGTTTTGTGTGGTTGTGGTCAATCCTGAACCTTACCAAAATGAAGATCCAAAATATTACAAATAACGGAATAAGAAGAATAAATAATAAAATAAAATAAAGAAGAAATACAGCTGAACATAGCTGGAAGAGTTAAGACTTGCTACAGAGTAGATTTCTGTAGGGTCTTATTATAAACCCTTAGAAGCACAACCATGTGGGCCTGGAGAGATGGCTCAGCGGTTAAGCGCTTGCCTGTGAAACCTAAGGACCTGCCTTAACGGCTAAGCAAATTCTCCATGAAAGTGTTAATTGTCATCTGTCCTGTGCTATTCCTGCAAGTTTGTCATTCAAGTACAGTAAACGCTTGAAAAAGGAAAAAAACTGGGCGTGGTGGTGCACACCTTTAATCTCAGTACTCGGGAGGCAGAGGTAGGAGGATCACCCTGAGTTCAAGGCCACCCTGAGAATACAGAGTGAATTCCAGGTCAGCCTGAACTAGAGTGAGTCCCTACCTGAAATAAACCAAAAAATAAATAAATAAAAAGAAAAAGGAAAAAATTGCTTTCTAGGTTCTATTTTAAATCAATTTTTCCTATTTATTTATTTAAGAGAGAGAATGAATGTGTCTGGGTCTCCAGCCATTGCATGGATCACCTTGTACATGTGGCTTTATGGTGGATCTGGGGGAACTGAAACTGAGTCCTTAGGCTTTACAGGCCAAGGCCTTTAACCATTAGGCCATGGTCTCCAGCCCATGACCTAGTTTCTTCATTCCTTTATAGCATGTCTTCCATTTATTTTACTTTATTTTGTTCATTTCTTTCATGACCCACCTAATCACTATGGCGGTCGAAACAGCCTCTGTAGTCACTCTAGACAGCTATGCACCCAGCCGCTTGCAACTCATGATGGCCCAAGAAGATGGCAAAGCATGGAATTTCCTACCCAGTTAATACATATATTCTGGGCTTAGCGGTTAAGGCACATGCCTGTGAAGCCTAAGGACCCTGGTTCTATTCTCCAGGTCCCACGTATACAAGATACACAAGGTGGCGCATGCAACTGGAGTTCGTTTGTAGTGGCTGGAGGCCCTGGTGCACCCACTCTCCCCCTCTCTAATAAGTAAATACATGAAATTTATTTTATTTTATTTATTTTTGGCTTTTCAAGGTAGGGTCCCACTCCAATAAATAAAATAAAAATTTAAATAAATAAATAAATATTTTCCTTGCTCCAGGATGTAAACAGAATGTTCAGCATAATTGGGGGGGGCAAATAAAGAGGAGGAACAGTGACTGAAATTCATGGACATTCTTCACACCACTGCCCAGACACGGTTGTAAACACCTATACTTCCAGCATGCAGGAGGATGAGCTGACAGAAGAGGATTGTCATGTGCTCAAAGCCAGCCTAGGCCACACAGTAAAATCCTGCCTCAAATAATAGTAGAATAAAAATAGATGGGAGTGATGTGGCCCATGCCTTTAATCCCAGCACTTGGGAGGCAGAGGTAGGGGGATCGCTGTGAGTTTGAGGACACCCTGAGACCACATAGTGAATTCCAGGTCAGCCTGGACTAGAGTGAAACCTTACCTCGAAAAATGAAAAAAAAATACATAAAAAGATAAACTACTACCTGTATTCACTAAGTCACCATTTACATCGTGCAATATGCCAAGTTAACGTGGCATTCACGAAGTTTTAATTCTTTTCTCCTTACTTGTAGTGCTGGCAAAAAGAAAAAATACATTGTTGGGCATGGTGGTGCACGCCTTTAATCCTAGCACTTGGGACGCAGATGTAGGAAGATCACTGTCGTATGAGACCACCCTGAGACTACCTAGTGAATTCCAGGTCAGCCTGGGCTAGAGAGAGACCCTACCTCAACAGGGTACCTTCCAAAAGGTATTACTGACAACTAAAACATTATCAAAACCAGGCATGGGGGCACACGCCTTTAACCCCAGTACTTGGGAGGCAGAAGAAGGAGGATTGCTAAGAGTTTGAGGCCACTCTGAGACTACATAGTGAATTCCAGGTCAGCCTGGGCTACAGTGAGACCCTACCTCAAAAATCCAAACATTATCAAATGGCCAAGATATGATATAGCAAAGATGTGAGTGGCTCAAATTTCAAAATGGGTTTTCCCACGTAAACCAGATGCACAAGGGGCACATGCATCTGGAGTTTGTTTGCAGCAGCTGTATGCCCTGCGTGCTCATTCTCAATCTCTTTCTCCCCCCACCCTCTTTCTCTGTCAAATAATAAGTAAATAAAAGGTAAAAACAAAGAAAATACATATCACACTAGGAAAGCCAGTGGCTTGAGAAAGTGTCTGGGGAGATAAGAATGCTTACAGGATCAAGCCCCTCATGGAAAGCTCTGATGCTCTGCACAGCAGGAGGGAGGGAGGTGCTGCAAACACATGGCTTTCATTGCAAGCAGACAGCAACATGTAGTTGATCGGGGTGGGTCCCCAACATTCATTCTTGCTGCTATGGCAAGCTAATTCCCATAATACTGCCTTTAAGAATAACTGAAGGGGGGCTGGAGAGACGGCTTGGTGGTAAAGGCGTCTGCCTGCTAAGCCTAAGAACACCTGTTCGATTCTGTAGGTCCCACGTTTAGCCAGACACAAAGTGATTCAACGGCGCAATGCCACACTTGTCCACAAGGGGGTGCACACATCTGGAGTTAATTCACAGCGGCTGAGAGGCTACTGGTGCAGCCATTTTTTGTTTGTTTGGTTTTTCAAGGTAGGGTCTCACTCTAGCTCAGGCTGACCTGGAATTCACTATGTCATCTCAGGGTGGCCTTGAACTCATGGCGATCCTCCTACTATGCCTCCCGAGTGCTGGAATTAAAAGCATGTGCCACCATACCTGGATGTCATGCCTATTCTCTCTCTCTCTCTCTCTCTCTGCCTCAAAAAAAGTAACTAAAGGGGCCAGGATATGGTGACACACACCTTTAATCCCAGAAATAGGGAGGGTACAGGTATGAGGATGGCTGTGAGTTTGAGACCATCCTGGTACTACAGAGTGAGTGCCAGGTCAGCCTGGGCTAGAATAAGACCCTAACTCAAAACCAAACAACCCACAACAAAATAAGAATAATTAAGGGATGGGAAGAGACATGAAGGGAGAACAATATTCAAACATGCCCTTGCCCCTTCTAACACCAGTTGGAAAAATCAAGCAAATCCATGTTTATGTCAAAACAAAACATCAACAACAACGACAAAAGTTTAGGACTACTGAGGCAGTTTAGGATGAACGAGTCCCCCAAAGTGAAAAGCAGGAATGTGCTCAAGCCTGCGCTAGCATCCCCATGTTACTACAGACCAGAGAAGTCTTCTGCTTAGCTCGTGCCTACAGGAGCTCTCCAGATCATAAACATCCTGAGGCCCTCCCTGTACCCCTTTCCTGGAATTGCAATTCCAGGAAGGCTTACATTTGGTAGTGGCATTGTGGATACTCAGCCCCAAAACTTGGCATCATGGCAGGTGAGCTCAGCCCCCATTCCAAATCCATCCGTGACCCCAATTTGGGCCACAGGACAGGTTTTACCCCCTAAACCTTCCATATGGCAGGACCTCTCCATACTTTCTCCACGTTCCTTCTCACAATCAAATAAAATCTCTCTAACCCTCACCTTATGAACTCTGAACTTCATTTTTAAAATTTTTTTATTTTTATTTATTTATTTCAGAGGGACAGAGAGAGAGAGAGAGGCAGGTAGAGAAAGAGGCAGACAGAGAGAGAGAGAGGCAGACAGAGAGAGAGAGAGGGGCAGGTAGAGAGAGAGAGGGGCAGGTAGAGAGAGAGAGGGGGGCAGGTAGAGAGGGAGAGAGGGGCAGGTAGAGAGAGAGAGAGGGGCAGGTAGAGAGAGAGAGAGGGGAGGGCAGAGAGAGAGAGAGGGGCAGAGAGGCAGGTAGAGAGAGAGAGAGAGGCAGGTAGAGAGAGAGAGGCAGGTAGAGACAGAGAGGCAGAGAGAGAGAGAGAGAGAGAGAGAGAGAGAGGGCAGAGGGAGAGAGAGAGAGAGAGAGGCAGAGGGAGAGAGAGAGAGAGAGGCAGAGAGAGAGAGAGAGAGAGAGAGGCAGAGGGAGAGAGAGAGAGGCAGAGGGAGAGAGAGAGAGAGAGGGAGAGAGAGAGGCAGAGGGAGAGAGAGAGGCAGAGGAGAGAGAGAGAGGCAGAGAGAGAGAGAGGCAGGTAGAGAGAGAGAGAGAGAGAGAGAGAGAGAGGCAGGTAGAGAAAGAGAGAGGCAGACAGAGAGAGAGGCAGAGAAGAGAGAGAGAGAGAGAGGGGCAGGCAGAGAGAGAGAGAGAGGGGCAGGCAGAGAGAGAGAGAGAGAGGGAGGAGAGAGAGAGAGAGAGAGGGAGAGAGAGAGAGAGAGAGAGCAGGTAGAGAGAGAGAGAGGCAGGTAGAGAGAGAGAGAGAGGCAGGTAGAGAGAGAGAGAGGCAGGTAGAGAGAGAGGCAGGTAGAGAAAGATAGAGGCAGACAGAGATAGAGGCAGGTAGAGAGAGAGAGAGAGAGAGAGAGAGAGAGAGAGAGAGGCAGGTAGAGAGAGAGAGAGAGGCAGAGAGAGAGAGGAGAGAGGCAGAGAGAGAGAGAGAGGCAGGAGAGAGAGAGAGGAGAGAGAGAGAGAGAGAGAGGGGCAGGCAGAGAGGCAGAGAGAGAGAGAGGGGGAGAGAGAGAGAGAGAGAGAGGGGGGCAGGCAGAGAGAGAGAGAGAGAGGGGCAGGCAGAGAGGCAGAGAGAGAGACAGAGAGGCAGAGGGAGAGACAGAGAGGCAGAGGGAGAGAGAGAGGCAGAGGGAGAGAGAGAGAGAGAGGCAGAGGGAGAGAGAGAGAGAGGCAGAGGGAGAGAGAGAGACAGAGGGAGAGAGAGAATGTGTGTGCCAGGGCACCCAGCCACTGCAAACGAACTCCAGATGCATGTGACACTTTGTGCATCTGGCTTACGTGGGTCCTCGGTAATCGAGCCTCGACCCGGGGCCCTTAAGCTTCACAGGCAAGCGCTTAACCACCAAGCCATCTCTCCAGGCCCTAAATTTCACTTCTTTAAATTCCTAAGACAAGAATCTGGGGATGCCACAAATTCATAGGTGCAAAAGCACTCATCAGATACAAACAGCTTCCACATTCTATTGCCATACTCAGATGGGTACACACACAAAACATGACAATATGCACACACATATCAACACTGTGAATTCTCAGACTTGTGTTTATCTTTCAATTTCTCACACACAATCACTGGGAGGAAGCCACTAATCCTGGGTTTTATCCCGAGTTCAGGCCCCTAGAATATGAGTGGAACTACTAACCCTGCTGAGAGGGACAGTGTGAAGCCATATCTTAGCGCTGTCACTGCTCACAATTCCACCAAAGTCCAAGCAGGTGAACCAATCAGTTTACCAGGTGGATTTGCAGAGCACAAGGGGGGTGTGATTTACAGGAGAGTGTGGGTGACCCCAAAACAGCTGCATTACTGTAAGGTCTACCCCATCAGGGATGATAGAAAAACAGACCGCACCCTCTACTTAGCAGCCCAGGCAGGCAGGAAGGAGGAATGGCTACAATTCCAGGGAAGGGGCCTGTGCCCCTCCCCCTCCTGGTACCAGCTCAATAATAGCTCCATTACCAATTCCATAGACCTAGTTATCTATCACTGCATGGTTCTGCTCCACTACTTTTTTTTTGAGATAGGGCTTCACTCTAGTTCAAAGTGACCTGGAACTCACTATGTAGTCTCAGGGTGGCCTCAAACTCACAGTGATCCTCCTACCTACAACTCCTGAGTGCTGGGATTAAAGGCGTGCACCACCACGCCTGGCTTCGATTAGTTGTTTTTTTATTTTTTAATCTATTTATTTATTCAGCAGAGAAAGAGAGAGAGAATAGGTGCACCAGGGACTCCAGGCACTGCAAACCAACTCCAGGTGCATGCTCCCCCTTGTGCAGCTGGTGAACATGGGTTCTGCTGGAGAATTTGGGGCGTTCTCCTGAGGCCCACACCTTTCTCTCCTCAATCATCTTTCCATTCTCCTAATGCAGACTCACTAATTCCATTCAGCTGTATTAAGAATCCCGGCTGCATCTGAGTGGAAGGCCTCCAGACAGCTGTGTTCCCACAGCCAGTGACATTTTCAATATAAGTCACATTTTGGCATTAGCCATCTGATCTGTTGCTAAGACATGGCAATTTAGTTTATGGTACTGGCATAGATCTGGGAAGGGGTCAATCAGGCATTCACCCTAACCTGGACATGGTGACAATATCTGTACCCGAGCAGACCTTTGAGAAAACTCTTAAGCAGCCCAAGGATTCCTGCTTCCTAATATCCATCAGTGCAAAACAATTTCCTCCACTCAGCACCATTTCACATTTTAAGATCTATTTTTTCCATGTAGGGTTTCAGTCCAGTTCAGGCTGACCTGGAATTCACTCTGTATTCTCAGGGAGGCCATTAACTCACCATGATCCTCCTACCTCTGCCTCCCAAGTGCTGGGATTAAAGGCATGTGCCACCATGCCAGGCCTTAAAATCATTTTTAAAATGCCCCCAGTCAGATGCACAAGGGGGCACATGCATCTGGAGTTCATCTGCAGTGGCTGGAGGCCTTGGGGCACCCAATCTCTCCCTCTCCCTCTCTGTGCCTGTTTCTCTCTTTCAAATAAATAAATAAAAATAATTTTTAAAAGCCCCCAGGGTTGGGCTGAAGACATGGCTTAGTGGTTAAGGTGCTTGCCTGCAAAGGCAAAGGAGCCTGGTTTGATTCCCCAGGACCAATGCCCATGCATCTAGAGTTTGTTTGCAGTGGCTGGAAGCCCAGGTGTGCCCAATTCTCTCTCTCTCTTCCTCTTTCTCCCCCTCAAATAAATAAATATAAAAGCCCCCAGGGTTTTTCCTTAAACCCGGTGGCATAGATGTACAGACAGGGCCTTCTTGGACCTTTGTCATCAGCCTTGACCTTGAGCGCACACGTACTATGCTCTGACTGACTGAAATATTGTTTCCTGTATGGGATGGGCCTTCACATTTGAGAGTAAGTCATTATAGTAAACCAGGAGCCGCAACATTTGCTTGTCTACGCATGTCCACATTCTCAGAACTCATTCTAAGGAGAGAAGGTAAAACTCACCGACCGGCTGAGGTGGCGTGAAGACTAGGTGCGTGGGTCTTGGCCATGGCCAGGCCTGGAACCCGCTTTTTACAGTCTCTAACACCAGGGTGGGGCTCCAAATCCTTGCATGCCTGAGTTAAGCCACCTGGCTCACCCTCGCCCCACAACACACCTGTGCTCCTCTCATGAGCTTGTGTCTGCAGCCCAGGTCAGCAGTGGGAAACACCTGTGTGAAGCACAGCCCCGCCACTGCCAGAAAGCAGTCCTTTGACCACCCAGGGCGGGGGCGGAGCCTTAACCTCAGAACACCTACACCTGCCACACACCCATCCACAAGGGTTACATTTCCTCAGTGTCTCCTACAAGGTCGTTTCTATCCCTTCTCACCTGTAGCCACCAACCAAAGTGGGTGGCGTTTGTGGAGTATAGCGAGGAGATGGAGAGGCACTGGGCACTCACATGACAGGAACTCCTTGAACTTTCTCTTCTCTTTCTGCAGTTTTTTGCCAGGCCCTCCATGGTGGACTCTCCAGCCACGTGGGTGCCTTTCCTATTTTGTGTACTTTCCTCAATAAGTGTAATAATTTAATAATAAAAACCTTATGCTGGGCGTGGTGCTGAAATCCTTTAATCCCAGCACTCAGGGGAGGCAGGGGTAGGAGGATAACGGTGAGGTCAAGGCCACCCTGAGATTACAGAGTGAATTCCAGGACAGCCTGAGCTAGAGTGAAACCCTACCTCGAAAAAAACAAAATGTATATTCCGTGCTGGAGAAATGGCTTAGTGGTTAATGCACTTGCCTGCAAAACCCAAGGACCCAAGTAAGTGAGATGCACAAGGAGGCACATACGTCTGGCATTCATTTGCAGTGGCTGGAGGCCCTGGCATGCCCATTCTTGCTCTCTCCCTCTCTCAAATAAATAAACGAATAAATAAAAGAAAACAACATTTTTACTGAAATCCAATAAAGAAATACTAAATAAGCTGGGTGTGGTGGCGCACAGCTTGCATCCCAGCACTCAGGAGGCAGAGGTAGGAGGATCGCTATGAGTTCAAGGCCACCCTGAGATTAGAGTTAATTTAAGGTCAGCCTGGACTACAGTGACACCCCTCAGGAAAAAAAGAAAAACAAAAGAAAAGGTGTGGAGGGATGGCTTTGAAGACACTTGCCTGCAAAGCCCAAGGACCCAGGTTCAATGTCACATTACCCACATAAGCCAGATGCACAAGGGGGCGCACTGGTCTGGAGTTCATTTCTAGTGGCTGGGGGCCCTGGTGTGCCTGTTCTGTCTCTTTTCTCTCAAATAAATAAATAAATAAATAAAGAAGTAAACAAATAAATAAACACACTTAAAAAACCTAGCCGCATAGAAACCCAAATCAAAAGTTATACATGAGCTGGGGGGATGGCTTAGTGGTTAAGGTGCTTGCCTGCAAAGCCAAAGGATCTACGTTCGATTCCCCAGGAACCATGTAAGCCAGATGCACAGGATGGCACATCCTTCTGCAGTTAGTTTTCAGTGGCTGAAGGTCCTGGCATGAACGTGCTCTCTCTCTCTCTCTGTTACTTTCTCTCTCTTAAATAAATGAAGTAATTTTTAAAAACATTATACATGGAAGTTGTAAAAGTTACAGAAGAAAACTCACATGGCCTTGTGGCCTAATAAGTTAAGAGGAGGATGCAGGCACAGAAACACACTGGGAAGATGACCTGTGGGCACTGGGGCTCTGCTGGCATAGGCTGAGAAAACACAGCAGTGGGAACATGGCCTGGAGCACAGCCCTCCCTACTAAATCGAGACATAGCAAGGGACTGCCGACTCACGGACCTCACCGCTAGGAGAGAGCACATTTCTATTCTTTATTTTATTTATTTATTTTTTGTATATTTATTTATTTATTTTTGAGTTTTCGAGGTATGGTCTGTCTTACTGTAGCCCAGGCTGACCCGGAATTCATTGTGTCACCTCAGGGTGGCCTTGAACTCACGGCTCTCCTCCTGCCTCTGCCTCTGCCTCCTGAGTGCTGGGATTAGAGGTGTGCACCACCACGCCTGGCAGCACATTTCTATTAGAAGAGACGAGGATGGTGGTAATTTGTTACAGCTGTGCTAGGGAAAGGACAGGCAGATCAGCAGGTCTGCTCTGCCCAACTGTCCTTTCCTGACCAGAGGGGCCTAAGTCTACCACATGAGAGCAGCATTTAGGAGCAGAGCCCTCTTCCTTCACAGGCCCAGACTCCCAATGCCTGGCAGCTCTATCCTCAGCTCTCAATCTGGGGGGTCAGAGGGAGGATGAAGAAGAAGAGGAATAACTTTCTGGAACTGATGAGTGTGCACCCTGCTTTACCTGGAGGCCAGAAAGATCAGAGCTGCAGAGAAATACCTGGAAGAGGGGGCAAAAAAGAATGTTAGAGCCACAAGTTGGGACATTATGCACAGAGACACTGCCTTTTTATGTAACTGTTGGCTACCCCCATAGTGCATGACCCACATTCTCCAATGAGGAGGGTCCCTTCAGAGGGGAGAGGACAGGGAGGAGGCTACCGAAGGCACCAACATGAATGTAAAATTAAAATAAATAAATAATATTTTAAAAAACAGAAGAAGAAAGAAAGGTTAGACATGAAAACCACCTGACATACAGTGCTAAGTTTCAGGCCCAGCTGGAAACGATTTCCCCATCACCCTCACATACAGTGGTAGCTAGTACGACCTATGGGACACACGCACACAAAAAAGGCTCACAAGGGCTGGAAAAATGGCTTTGTGGTTAAGGTGCTTGCCTGCAAAGCCAAAGGATCCAGGTTCATTTCCTCAGGACTCATGTAAGCCAGCTGCACAAGGGGGCTCATGCATCTGGAGTTCTTTTCCAGTGGTTAGAGTGCCTGGAATGCCCATCTGCCACTCTCTCTCAAATGCATTAGTAAGTAAAATTTAAAAAAAGAAAATGAAGAGTTTTTTAAAAAATATTTATTTATTAGCAACAGGGAGAGAGAGAGAGAGAGAGAGAGAGAGAGAGAGAGAGAGAGAGAGAGAGAGAATGGGTGTACCAGGGCCTCCAGTCACTGCAAACGAACTCCAGATGCATGCACCACTTTGTATAACTGGCTTATATGGGTACTGGGGAATTGAGTCTCGAACTGGGGCCCTTAGGCTTCACAGACAAGCGATTAACCACTAAGCCATCTCTCCATCCCCAAAAGTTTTTTGCTTTTTGTTTTTAAAGCTCACACAAAAAGGCTTTCTTGGGCACAACATAGTGTGTGCTTCATGCATTATTCCCCAGGCAACACTTCACTAAGATGGGGGACCCCAAAAGCCTGCTGCCAGTTCCTCCTTCCATGCAAAGCCTAGGGATTGCCAGGGGCATAATTCATTTATCAAACTGACTGTGTGACACACACAGTAACAGGCTACCTTCATTTATGATCTAGAGCAATGATTCTTACACTTATTTTTATTTATTTATTCACTTGACAGAGAAAGAGGGAGAGAGCCAAAGAGGTAGAGAGAGAAGAGAGAGAGAGAGAGAGAGAGAGAGAGAGAGAGAGAGAGAGGGCCTGCAAGGGCCTCCAGCCACTGTAAACAAACTCCAGATACATGTGCCCCCTTGTGCAGCTGGCTAACATGGGTCCTGGGGAAGCAAACCTGGGTCGTTTGGCTTTGCAGGCAAAGGCTTTAACTGCTATGACATTCCTCCAGCCCTGCTTCTTATGCTTTTTACAGTTGTGACCCTCACCCACCCTCAACCAATTTTTTCCCAGCTCCATTGATTTAGTTATGATCATCACTCTTGATCATATCACAGGTCAAATCACAGATAACATGGAAAGGTTGCAGGTATTCCTAATGGGGAGAGAGTGAGAGCCTGCTTCAGGTGCTTTCCGGGGACCTCGTTATTGTTTTCACACTGAAAGTCCCTGGATCTTGCCGGTATCTGCTTTCAGCTGGACCTTGCCTTCGCACTAGGTGAGAGAAACTTCGTTTTACAGATGAATTGTCAGATTGATTGGCTGGAAATACACTGCTTAATCAGGATCAGTTGCTAGACTGAATCTTATTTTGAAATGAAACAATATCTCAAAATTCACCCCATCAGTTACAAGTTTAAAGCCTGCTGGGCATGGTGGAGCACGCCTTGAATCCCAGCACTAAGAAGGCAGAGGTAGAAGAATCGCTGTGAGTTCGAGGCCACCCTGAGACTACAGAGTGGATTCCAGGTCAGCCTGGTCAAGAGTGAGACCCTACCTCGAAAAAGAAAAAAAAATAAACATAAATAAATGAAAAAAATCTTAATAAAAGAAGAAGAGGTTTAAAGCCTGCAGTAACTGGGGTGCCTGAAATACGGGAGAACGGGCTATGCGGGGTGTGTTTCCATAGGAATAACACACCCCAACTGCGACGATGTATGTAAGGCTGAGGGAGGAAGATCAAAGTCAGCTGGAATAGAGTGAGACCCTGCTTCAAAACAAACAAACAAACAAACAAACAAACAAAAAAATTGTTAGAGGAGGCCCCGTAAGGTGGCACACACCTTGAATCCCAGCACTCAGGAAGCTGAGGTGGGAGGATCACTGTGAGTTCCGGGCCAGCCTGAGAAAAGAGTGAATTCCAGGGCAGCCTGGGCTAGAGCAAGACTCTACCTTGAAAACCCCAAAAAAAAAAAAAAAAGGCTGGAGGGATGGCTTAGCAGTTAAGTCGTTTGCCTGCGAAGCCTAAGGACCCTGGTTCGATTCTCCACATAAGCCACATGCACAAGGTGCCGAACACGTCTGGAGTTTGTAGGCAGAGGCTAGAGGCTCTGGCCCACCCATTCTCACTCCCCCCTCTCTTTCCGTCTCTCTGTCTCTAATGAATAAATAAATAAATTAAATTAAAAATGTTAGAGGAGATTTGCGTTCATTTACATTACTGGATCATCACTGTCACTGAAGATGAGAATCAATCAACTTTCCTGAAGCACACAGGGATGTCTGTGCAGGGTGCTTGACAGAGAGGCAGGACTCCAACACTGACGTGGAGCAGCAGTGTTTATTTGTCAACGCTGACATGGGATCAGGGGATTCCTATCCATAGACTGAACCCCAATCACAGTAGAAATTTTATTTACATCTTATTTATTTAATTTAATTTTTTAGTTTTTTGAGGTAGGGGCTCACCTGGAATTTACTATGTAGTCTCAGGATGGCCTCAAACTCATGGCAATCCTCCCACCTCTGCCTCCCGAGTGCTGGGATTCAAGGTGAGTGCCACCACGCCCACCTTATTTAGTATTTCTTTATTGGATTTCAGTAGAAATTTTGTAAAGACACATTCTATGTTGGCACCATCATTTCCCTATGCCTGCCACCATCCCACGGAGGGTCTATCCCTGTGGCACGGTGGGTATTCACCATGGGTTAAGGGGTATGAGTGTGGGAGCCACAGTCTGTCAGTGGGGACAGTCAAGGCCTCTGCATATTGCTGCACACCCTCTGACTCTTTCCCCTTCTCTTCCACACAATTCCCTGGGCATTGGTGGCCGTGTGTTAAGTCTGTTCTAATAGTGTGTTCTTAGCAGCTCTTGAAACCTGCTTCAACACGTTTTGTGTATCTCCCCATCACACTGGTGCATGTTTTCAAATGCTCCCGGCAAGCTAGCAGCACTGTGGCTCATCTCATCAATTACTATGTGCTCCACCTGGGTCCTATGTTGGTTTTTCCAGGTAGGGTCTCGCCTTAGCTCAGGCTGTCCTGGAATTCACTATGTAGCCTCTGGGTGCTCTTAAACTCACAGCGATCCTCCTATATCTAGCTCCTGAGTGCTGGGATGAAAGGTGTGCGCCACCATGCCAGGCTTTTGGCTCATCTTTTGATAGGGTTCAGGTATCTTTTCTGGAATTGTTGATCAATTTTGGTAGTCCTTGGATCTCACTGCCTCTGTACAAGACAGACTTTCAACCACAGTCTGCATTGGTGGATCAGTTTGTGGATCCCAGAAGGCGGCGGGATATTAAGTTTATAGCCACTATCGTGTTTTTTGCACCTTTAATCCACCTTTGGTCTCACTTACGTGGCAACATACTATTGAGGTACTTCGTGGAATTCCCAAACTAAGCCGGGCATGGTGTTGCACTCCTTTAAATCCCAGCACTTGGGAGGCAGACATAGGAGGATCACTGTGAGTTCAAGGCCACCCTGAGACTACATAGTGACTTCCAGGTCAGCCTGGGATAGAGCAAGACACTACCTCAAAAAAAGAGAGGGAGCTGGTGGGATGGCTAGTGGTTAAGGTGTATGCCTGCAAAGCTAAAGGACCCTGGTTTGATTCACCAGGACCCACGTAAGCCAGATGCACAAGGGGGCGCATGCATCTGGAGTTTGTTGCAGTGGCTGCAGGCCCTGGGCCACCCATTCTCTTCCTCTCTCACTCTCTGTGTCTCTCTCATAAAAATAAATAAATAAATAAATAAATAAATAAATAAACAAATAAACAAATAAACAAATAAACAAATAAACAAATAAAATTATTTTTAAATCCAAACTACCAGGCCCATTCCAGGCTGAAGTCACGACATACACAGTTTTCTTCCCTTTATTCTGGGATGGACTTGTTCTCAATGTGTTTTCAGAAAAAGTGGGAACAACTTCTGAGATTACGAATCTCATAATTAACCCTTTCTAGTGTCTTAGAACAGTAAGTGACAGATACCATCCTTTTTTTTTTTGTTTGTTTTTCAAGGTAGGGTCTCACTGTAGCTCAGGCTGACCTGGAATTCATTCTGTAGTCTCAGGGTGACCTCAAACTCATGGTGATCCTCCTACCTGTCTCCCAAGTCCTGGGATTAAAGGCATGCCCCACCAGGCACAACCCTTAAAAAATTTATTTTACTATCATTTATTTATTTGACAGAGAAAGAGGGAAAGAGAGGGAGAGAGAATGAACACACCAGACCTCCAGCCACTGCAAATGAACACCAGATGCATGCACTCCCTTGTGCAGCTAGCTAACGTGGGTCCTGGGGAATCAAACCTGTTTCCTATGGCTTTGCAGTCCAACGCCTTAACTTCTCTCCTGGCCCATTGACCCTATTTACACCATAGAGAGTTTCCATGACCATGATCACAGGAACCCATTCTCGCAAATCTCCAGTCAAGTTGTAAGCCCCAAACGTGTGAGAGAGAGAGAGAGAGAAAAAATACACAAGGGGGCATGTGTCTGGAATTCAGGATTAGCAGCTGGAAACTCTGGTGGCCCCATTTTCTCTCTCTGACTCCTTCTGTCTCTCCTATAAATAATAAAAATAATAAAATCATCATAATAAAATAAATAAAATGTATTTAGAGTGGTGCTCACGCCTTTCATCCCAGCAGCACTGGGGAGGGAGATAGAGAGGGAGGAGGGTTGTGGCTGCGAGTTTGAGGCCAGCCTGAGATGACAGAGTGAATTCCAGCTCAGCCTGGGCTACAGCCAGACCCTACCTCTAAAAAAAAAAAAAAAGAAGAAAACCAAAGAAATAAATGTAACATCTAATCTACTGTAAGTATAGTATTATGTAGCCAACAGCAGGAGGAGGAATGATATATATATATATATATCCTATTATATTTGATGTATTATATATTATGTTATGTTACACATAATATATATAAGTGTATATTTAAATTCATATATCAACTTATATGTAAATATGTAAATGTATATATGAATATATATTTAAACTTTTACATATATTATATACATAAGTATATATGATATATATTCACATATATTTTATGTACAATATATTGTTTTATGTGTTATATATTATTATATATTATATATACTACATAATATATACATATACATATATATATATATACTTATATGTGAATATGTAATTTATGTATATGTCATAATAGGATGAGGGTTAAGGTTATATGTAAATTTATATACATACATACATATATATATAAAAGAGAAAGACTGGTTTTCGGGGTAGGGTCTGGATCTAGCCGAGGCTGACCCAGAAATCACTCTGGCGTCTCAGGATGGCCTTGAACTCATGGCCACGACACATACCTCTGCCTGCCCAGTGTTGTGGGGATGAAATATTTGAGTGCCACCATGCTCAAGTGATTATTGCTATCATTATTATTATTATTTGGTTTTCCTTATTATCATTATCAATATTATTATTATTATTATTATTATTATTGGGCTTTCATCATTATTGCTATTATTTGGTTTTAATTATTTCTTTTCATTATCATTATAGTATTATTTTTATCATTATTACTACTATTATCATTTGGTTTTCCTAACTACTACTAGCACTACTACTATTTTCTTTTTCTTCTTATTATTATTCTGATTATTAGGTTTTCCTTATTATTACTATTGCTATTACTATTATTTGGTTTTCATTGTTATAACTATTATTGATATTGTTATTATTTGGTTTTTCCTTATTATTACTACTACTACTATTATCTCATTATTGTTACCAATATTATTACTATTATTAGGTTTTCTTTATTACTATAAATAATAATTTTTTTCCCTCTGAGGTGGGGTGTGGCTGTAGGCATGCACCACCATGCCTTGGAACTGAGGCCGCCGTCCTTTTAATCCTGTGTCCTCCTGACCTCCACTCTGTTCTTTAATCCAGCGGCATTAGGTCCAAATCAAAATGCTGTATGGGCATAGTTTAATACCTCAGTTTTTGTGGAGAGCCGGGTGCAGTCTTGGTTATTTTTTGATCTTGCTTTGTGCACAAAATACTTGGCTGACAGCCTAAGGCTTTAAGGGAGTTTGCTGAGACAAAGATTGTAATATTTCCCAGCCTGATGAGAGAGTTTGTCAAGGACAGGGTGTTTAGCCATAACAAATATTATTGATAGACATTTTATCTGAGTTTCCCTCTCTGTGCAGCTGTGTAACTGGGACAAGGTCTCTGCTCTCAGGAGCTTCGTTGTTTTGCTTACTAGTATATAAGCTGAGACTTCTGCAATAAACTTTGAGCCTTGATCAGCATTTGTCTTGGCTCCATTCTTTGTGTCCTTGTCCTAGGATCATTCCAGCCCCCTCTCTCAGGGTCCGTTCGAAGTCGTGCCGCGGGCCAGCACAGCTTGGCGCCCGAACAGGGACCTAAACACAAGGGTCTTCCGTGAGGAACGCCAACCAATGAAAGCACACAAACAAAAATTTATGGGGTTCATGGAGGCTGCCCGCTCTCAACTCCAAACCAAGTAAGTTGACGATATGGGACAAGCAAAAAATAAAAAGACTCTCATCTGTGTAACTCGAGATCTTCTTAAGGCACAAGAAATTGGGATAGAACCTAAGTCTTTGAATAAATTTTTTGATTTTGTAAATAAAACTAGTCCCTAGTTTATAGAACAGGGAAAAGTTAATACAAAAACATGAGACAGAGTTGGTAAAGATTTAAATGCTTTTCTTCATGCACAGGGACCACAAAAGGTGCCTATGATAGCTTTTTCTTTGTGGTCTTTGATTAAGGATGCTCTAGACTCTGGAACCAAGGATAGCCTAATAAAACAGATGTTAGATCATACTAGAGAAATTATGGATGACATAAGAAGTCATGCCTCTAAAGAACCAACAACCTATCAACAACTTAATAAAAAATTACAATCATTAAATATAGCTGATAATGATGATGATTTAAATGAAGAAAAAGCTGAGGAGTTAGAGGAGGAAACTACTAAATATCATTCTGACTGGGAGCCTGCTCCTCCTGCTGCTCCCCCTCCTTTGCTGCCTAACCAGGTTTTCATGACAAAATTGAAAGAAAAAATAACTAACCTTCGAGAACAACTACAATTAGAAAAAGAAAAACAAAAATTAAAAAAAAATTAAAACAAGTAAAAGAGGAGAATTTAATCCATCCATTATACATGTTTCATCCCTTAATCCTGCTCGTCCCATTCTCGATTGTTCTCCTTTAGAGAATGTTATTAGAAAGACAGTAAAGTCAGGAGAAGAAGGCACTCAAGATTTTTCTTTAACATGCCCTGTCACTAAATTTACAGACAATAATGGCCAAGCTATGAGACAACATGTTCAGTTTAACTTTAAGGAAATCAAAAAATTAAAACTAGCTGCTAATCAGTATGGTCCTACTGCTCCTTTTACCATGTCTATTGTAAAAGTTCTGTCACAAAAGATCCTTACCCCTGATGATTGGAAAACACTATGTAAGGCATGCCTATCAAGAGGGGATTATTTATTATAAAAGGTAAAATTTTATGATCTTTATAAAAAAACTGCTCTTATGAATCAGCAAACAAAAAACACAACATGAAATACAGATATGTTAACAAAAAAAATTATACTAAAAATAATAATCAAATAATTTATCCTGCTACAGTTTATCAACAAATTGCCACTACAACTCAGAGAACATGGACAACTCTTCCTTCCAAAGGGAAAACAATAAAAAAAAATTTAACAAAAATTATTCAAGGACCTAATGAGCCCTATGCTAAGTTTGTAGAACGCTTGTTAAAAACTGCAGACAGAATATTTGGGGATGCTGATGCTGGTATAGACTTTATGAAACAATTAGCTTTTAAAAATACTAACACTGCCTATAAGGCTACTATCCGGAGATAACTAAAAAATGTTGAAAGGATTTCAACTCGAGTATAACCTGCTCAAAAAAGGCATTACAAAAAATTTTGCAAAAAACATCCAACCCTGGGGGTCCCCAACACTCAGACCGGTCTGATGAGTATCTGAGCGCACTCTCTCTCTCTCTTTCTCCTTTTTAAATTTAGTTTTAAAGCGCACATAGCCTTCTTGGGCCCTCTGTTTCTGTCATACTCGTATGTCTTAAGTGTTATTGGGCCCTATGTTTCTGTCATATTTGTGTGTCTATGTGTTGTTTCCCTATGGACGGACGCTTCTCTCCTGACTTAATAACATGGAACAGTTCCCTTCCCCCTCTTTAGGACAAAAATCAAAGACATCACTCAAAAAAATAGAGTATCTATTATCAAGGACAAATAAATCACTTTCTGTTCCTCTGAATGGCTATCAGAGGACACCCTTCATTCAAATATTATATTAAAGGTTAAAAAGAGTGTTTTCTGTCCTAGAAATGGACATCCAAACCAGATCCCATACATCGTGACCTAAAAAAATTTAATTAAAAAACCTCTCCCTTAGATGAGAGTCTTCCTCTCCTCCCCCTCTTTCACTCCCTTTTTCACAGATGCTGGCAACCACAGCCAAAAGAGACATCAAGCCCACCGCTGAAGCTTCGGTCCCAATTCTTATATGGGGACAGAGAATTGGAAATGGGGGTTACATCTCAAGTCAGTAGATAATTTACAAAATTTGTCTGTTACAAAGACCAAAGGCCCCCATAGCTGAGTATTTCTAAAAGGTCCTACAGATATAAAAACTCCCCAAAAGATAAGTAGGGGGGAATTTACTACCAAGCAAACAAACATAGACTACAGAGTTGGAGGTCAACACATTCATTAGCTAGTTCCTTATCTGAGTCAGGCCTGAGCTTAATGACTGTTCTATAATGACAGTACTGTCATCTGGCTATTAAATAATGTCTTCTAAGTAAAAAAGAAAAAAACTTTAACTTGGTTTACAACAGTAATTAAGGGAACTAATAAACTCAAAAATTTCCAGGAGGCTTATTTCAGCAATACAATTGCAACTTGTTTCAACTTACAGAGGTGGCTATGCCTGAGTCAGCCGAGCAAACAATGTTGCAGAGACTGAATGTAGCGGGTTAATTGATTTCTTTTTTTTGGTTCTTCAGTATATACCAAAATAAATATAATTTATGATTACAGTTAGGTCCCCAAGAAAGTAAATAATCAGAGATACAGCCCATCTTGAGTCCCAAAGGTGGCCTCAAACAAAATTATGAAAAGTACCCTAAAAAAATTATTTTAAGTTTTGTACGTGTCTGCCCCTCCCTTATCCTTTTGTACTTGGGCCCAGATGGGTCAATCACCAAATAAAATTTACTCTTAGTTGTACCTGGTATATTATCACCAATTGTATTAATTCTAAAAAGGACACAACTACAGATTACTCCTCCAATGTAGTCTTTATTGTCATGTGTTCTCCTTACTTAATTATGCCAATCAAAATGACTGAGTCCTGGTACTCCAGCTTCCGGAACTCAAGTGTTCCAACAGCTCAACAGAATGCTGACGCAAAAAAAAAAATTCAGTAAAATGACTGCTTGTAGAAATCCTTGCTGCAACCATCATTGCCTCTTACACCACGGCATCAGTATCCCTGGCACAATCGATGAAGACAGTTGATCATGTTAATGGACTGATTAAAATTTTTCTCAAGCTTTTTTTTTATCACAGATAGATATTGATAAAAAACTGTTAGTCAGGTTAAATACTCTAGAAAATGCTGTTATGTATTTAGAAAGACATTGCCAATCTGGCGGTTCAAATGCAATTGATCTGTCATGTAAATTCTCAATTCATATGTATTACTCCTTTATCCTACAATGGGACTGCTACTGAATAGTGAAAGGTTAAAAATCATATTTGGGGTATTTAAAACCATAATAATCTTAACATAGATTTACAAGGTTTACAAAATATATATATATCTGTTAATTCTTATAGTCATTTGTCTTTTGATGCTGCCCAAGCCACAAGTGATTTTTTAACTACTCTACACTCTATACTTCCCGATTGGGGATCCTTTACAGCTTGGATCAAATACATAATTATCTTAGAAATAAGTATCTTATTGTTACTCTGCCTTTTGCTGTGTCTCATGCGTTTTTTGTTACAACGTATTCTACGGATTCAAAACGAAGTTCGTGGTATCCATCTTCACACTCGCCCATGGCTCCCACAGACTTTATCTTAAATTTGGCTCATGATGAACGTCCAGCTAGATTCCAGGATTTCATGACATGGTCATTTGGTAGATGTCAGGCAAAGCACTGCAAAGGGGTAACTTATCCTGAAACCCCTGAGAGGTATACTTGGTCTGCACAGAGGTTGGTACCAAAATCATTTTCTGTTGCCCTTCCTCTCCTCTGCAAAAGGTACCAAGGGCATTCATTTAGAGGGGCCAAATCACTACTCTCCTACCTGTGATGTCTGTCATGAAAACGTTCTTTAAAAAAACAAAAAAAAAAAGCTGTGGAGAGCCGGGTGCTGTCTTGGTTATTTCTTGACCTTGCTTTGTGCACAAAATACTTGGCTGACAGCCTAAGGCTTTAAGGGAGTTTGCTGAGACAAAGATTGTAATATTTCCCAGCCTGATGAGAGAGTTTGTCAAGGACAGGGTGTTTAGCCACAACAAATATTATTGATAGACATTTTATCTGAGTTTCCCTCTCTGTGCAGCTGTGTAACTGGGACAAGGTCTCTGCTCTCAGGAGCTTCGTTGTTTTGCTTACTAGTATATAAGCTGAGACTTCTGCAATAAACTTTGAGCCTTGATCAGCATTTGTCTTGGCTCCATTCTTCTAGTAAAACAGATGTTAGATCATACTAGGGAAATTATGGATGACATAAGAAGTCATGCCTCTGAAGAACCAGCAGCCTATCAACAACTTAATAAAGAATTGCAATCATTAAATATAGCTGATGATGATGATGATTTAGATGAGGAAGAAGCTGAGGAGTTAGAGGAGGAAGCTGCTAAGTATCATTCTGACTGGGAGCCTGCTCCTCCTGCTGCTCCCCCTCCTTTGCTGCCTAACCAGGTTTTCGTGGCAGAATTGAAAGAGGAAGTAGCTAACCTTCGAGAACAGCTACAATTAGAAAAAGAAAAACAGAAATTACAAAGAGAATTAGAGCAAGTTAAAAGAGGAGAATTTAATCCATCCATTATACATGTTTCATCCCTTAATCCTGCTCGTCCCATTCTCGATTGTTCTCCTTTAGAGAATGTTATTAGAAAGGCAGTAGAGTCAGGAGAAGAAGGCGCTCAAGATTTTTCTTTAGCATGCCCTGTCACTGAATTTACAGACAATAATGGACAGGCTATGAGACAGCATGTTCAGTTTAACTTTAAGGAAATCAAGGAATTGAAGCTAGCTGCTAGTCAGTATGGTCCTACTGCTCCTTTTACCATGTCAATTGTAGAAGCTTTGTCACAGAAGATCCTTACCCCTGATGATTGGAAAACTCTATGTAAGGCATGCCTATCAGGAGGGGATTATTTGTTGTGAAAGGTAAAATTTTATGATCTTTGTAAAAAAACTGCTCTTATGAATCAGCAAACAAAAAACACAGCATGGAATACAGATATGTTAACAGAAAAAAAATTATACTGAAAATAATAATCAAATAATTTATCCTGCTGCAGTTTATCAGCAAATTGCCACTGCAGCTCGGAGAGCATGGACAACTCTTCCTTCCAAAGGGGAAGCAATAGGAAAAAATTTAACAAAAATTATTCAAGGACCTAATGAGCCCTATGCTGAGTTTGTAGAACACTTGTTAAAAACTGCAGGCAGAGTATTTGGGGATGCTGGTGCTGGTATAGACTTTATGAAACAATTAGCTTTTGAAAATACTAACACTGCCTATAAGGCTGCTATCCGGAGATAACTGGAAAATGTTGAAAGGATTTCAACTCGAGTATAACCTGCTCAAAGAAGGCATTACAGAAAAATTTGCAGAAAACATCCAACCCTGGGGGTCCCCAGCACTCAGACTGGTCTGGTGAGTATCTGAGCGCGCGCTCTCTCTCTCTCTTTCTCCTTTTTAAATTTAGTTCTAAAGCGCGCATAGCCTTCTTGGGCCCTCTGTTTCTGTCATACTCATATGTCTAAATGTTATTGGGCCCTCTGTTTCTGTCATACTCGTGTGTCTTAAGTGTTATTGGGCCCTATGTTTCTGTCATATTTGTGTGTCTGTGTGTTAATTGTTTCCCTATGGACGGACGCTTCTCCCCTGACTTAATAACATGGGACAGTTCCCTTCCCCCTCTTTAGGACAGAAATCAAGGACATCACTCAGAAAAATGGAGTATCTATTATCAAGGACAAATAAATCACTTTCTGTTCCTCTGAATGGCTATCAGAGGGCACCCTTCATTCAAATATTATATTAAAGGTTAAAAAGAGTGTTTTCTGTCCTAGGAATGGACATCCAAACCAGATCCCATACATCGTGACCTAGAGAAATTTAATTAAAAAACCTCTCCCTTAGATGAGAGTCTTCCTCCCCTCCCCCTCTTTCACTCCCTTTTTCACAGGTGCTGGCAGCCACAGCCAAAAGAGACATCAAGCCCACCGCTGAAGCTTCGGTCCCAATTCTTGTATGGGGGCAGGGAATTGGGAGTGGGGGGTTACATCTCAAGTCAGTAGATGGTTTACAAAATTTGTCTGTTACAAAGACCGGAGGCCCCCATGGCTGAGTATTTCTAGAAGGTCCTGCAGGTGTGAGAACTCCCCAGAAGATAAGTAGGGGGGAATTTACTGCCAAGCAAACAAACATAGATTACAGAGTTGGAGGTCAACACATTCGTTAGCTAGTTCCTTATCTGAGTCAGGCCTGGGCTTAATGACTGTCTGTTCTATAATGGCAGTACTGTCATCTGGCTATTAAATGATGTCTTCTAAGTAAAAAAGAAAAAACTTTAACTTGGTTTACAACAGTAATTAAGGGAGCTAATAAACTCAAAAATTTCCAGGAGGCTTATTTCAGCAATGCAATTGCAACTTGTTTCAACATACAGAGGTGGCTGTGCCTGAGTCAGCCAAGCAAACAGTGTTGCAGAGACTGAATGTAGCCGGTTAATTGATTTCTTTTTTGGTTCTTCAGTATATACCAAAATAAATATAATTTACAATTACAGTTGGGTCTCCAAGAAAGGAAACAATCAGAGATACAGCCCATCTTGAGTCCCAAAGGTGGCCTCAAACAAAATTATGAAAAGTACCCTAAAAGAAAATTATTTTAAGTTTTGTACGTGTCTGCCCCTCCCTTATCCTTTTGTACTTGGGCCCAGGTGGATCAATCACCAAATGAAATTTACTCTTAGTTGTACCTGGTATATTATCACCAATTGTATTAATTCTAAAAAGGACAGCTACAGATTACTCCTCCAATGTAGTCTTTATTGTCATGTGTTCTCCTTACTTAATTATGCCAATCAGAATGACTGAGTCCTGGTACTCCAGCTTCCGGAGCTCAAGTGTTCCAACAGCTCAACAGAATGCTGACACAGAAAAAAAATTCAGTAAAATGACTGCTTGTGGAAATCCTTGCTGCAACCATCATTGCCTCTTACACCATGGCATCAGTATCCCTGGTACAATCGATGAAGACAGCTGATCATGTTAACGGACTGATTAAAATTTTTCTCAAACTTTTTTATCACAGATAGATATTGCTAAAAACTGTTAGTCAGGTTAAATGCTCTAAAAAATGCTGTTATGTATTTAAAAGACATGTTGCCAATCTGGCGGTTCAAATGCAATTATTCTGTCATGTAAATTCTCAATTCATATGTATTACTCCTTTATCCTACAATGGGACTGCTACTATATAGTAAAAGGTTAAAAATCATATTTGGGGTATTTAAAACCATAATAATCTTAACATAAATTTACAAGGTTTACAAAAGAAAATATCTGTTAATTCTTATAGTCATTTGTCTTTTGATGCTCCTGTTAAGGCCAAAAGTGATTTTTTAACTACTCTGCACTCTATACTTTTCTGATTGGGATTCCTTTACAGCTTGGGGGATCAAAAACATAATTATCTTAGTTAGAATAAGTATCTTATTGTTACTTAGCCTGGGTTTAATGTGTGTCATGATTTTTAATACAGTACTGTCATCTGGCTATTAAATGATGTCTTCTAAGTAAAAAGAAAATCTTCACACTTGCAACAGTAATTTCCAATAATTTATCTTCCAGGAGGCTTATTTGAACGTCAGCTAGATTCAACATTTCATGACATGGTCATTTGGTGAGATGTCAAGCAAAAGTGTTGCAAAGAGAACTGAATGGAACCCTGAGTTAATATTTGGTTTGCACTTCAGTTGGTACCAAAATAAATCATTTTCTGTTGCCCTTCCTCTCCTCTGCAAATAAATAATCCAAGATACAGCCATTTAGAGGGGCAAGTCACTACTCTCCTACAAATGTCTGTTATAAAACGTACTTTAAAAAAAAAAGGGGGATTTGTGGAAGCAGGTGCAGTCTTGGTTCTTTTCTTGAACTTGCTTTGTGCTTTTGTACTTGGCCCAGGTGGCCTAAGGCTTTAATGAAATTTTGCTGAGACAAAGATTGTAATATTTCCCAATTCTAAAAGAGGACACAGTCAAGGACAGAGATTACTTTAGCCACAAGAAATATTATTGATAGACATTTTCTCTGAGTTTCCCTCTCTGTGCAGCTGTGTAACTGACAAGTTCCTGGTACTCCAGAGCTTCCAGAGCTCAAGTGTATATAAGCTGAGACTTCCACAATAAACTGGAGCCTTGATCAGCATTTGTCTTGGCTGATTCTTTGTGTCCTTGTCCTAGGATCAGTCCAGCCCCCTCCCTCAGCTGGTCCGTTATAGCCACTGTCGGCAGCCCTGTAAGCCTTTGTTTGGGGGGATTAAAACCTATAGTTCCTTTGCCTAATGTCATGCAGATGGACAGACAGACCCTGAGCCACTGTAAGCCCTGTGAGCCTTTGTTTACCTTTTTAAAACCTATAGTTTCTGTAACCCCTTGGAGTAACATAAAAGTGATGTCAATGGAAGAGGGCCTCTAGTTCAAGACCAGCCTGAAACCACAGACAGGGTTTCTGGGTCATTCTGGCATGTTGGCCAAGGTGAAGATACTTGAAAACCTCCAAGGTATGATGAGTACTTCAACATTTCCCCTGAAAGAAAAGGCATAAAAGAATCCTAAAAAAAAAAAAACCAGTCAGCTTAAATGACAACATTCTTCCCTGGGTTCACCTTAGGAATGAGGTTCCATACATAATAATATCAGCACGTCCCCTCCCCAAAGAACACTGCTCCTTGTATGTCACGAGTCCACCTCTCTTGAGGAGGCCAGGTCACTTCTCCCCACACTTGAGAAAAGCTCAGTCCCTCTCGGGCATCCAATAATGATAAAAGAGTAAGTAGTCCAAGTAATTGAACTCAAAGCTCCTGTTGGATTTTTCAGTCTCTCTAGCTTTGTCTTTGAAGCAGGCTGTCACCCCCTAACATCTGGCTTCCTAACCTCCTTCACATACTTGTCCATCAGCCTTATAAGATCATCATAGCTGGGCTGATGTGCCCTAGGGAAACACACCCCTAGGGTCCTGTTCCCCCATTTTTCAGACATCCCCATTAGAGTAGGCTTGTAATCCATTAGAGTGAAGGGATGAAGTCTAAGATATCGCTCAATTTCAAAGAATTCCCATAACCACCTGTCCACTGACTCAGCCGTCCTTTTTCTGTCGACCGATTTGACGAATTATTTGGAGACAGCACATTCTCTAACCCAAGGCTTTCTGCATGTTAGAATCTGGTCCCTTCCAGGTTAAAGAATGCAAGGAGAGCCCAGGGAATCCGCTCTGTGATAGAACCCTAAAAATAGGACAAGCAGTCTGCGTCATCTGACAACATCTTTCTGGGACCTTAGGAACTGACTGAGGATTTCAGACACTGGATATGAGTTTTTGAGCACCCTTTCTGCCTGAGGACCACCCTTCTGGTAATCCAGCAGACATCAGGGAGAGTCCTAAGGCCTCAAAGGCAAAAATATTTATTTATTTATTTATTTATTTATTTATTTATTTATTTAGAGAGAGAAATGGAAACAACTGTGCCTACAGGCCTGCAAATGCATCTTTGAGATGCTTGCACTAGTTTGTGCACATGGCTGTATGTGGGTACTGGGCATATAAGATTTGCAAGCAAGCACCTTTGACCACGCAGCCATTATTCCAGCCTTCTTCTCCCCCATTTTCATTTTTATATCACCTGTGCATGTTTGGACACCTTAGTATCTCTGAAGCCTGAAGACATCGTCACAATTTTCCTTAAAATTTTATGTATTTATGTGTGTATGTATGTATGTATGTCTGTATGTATGTGATGCTTTATGTGTGTGTGTGATTCTGTGTGTGTGTGTGACAGTGTGACAGAGAGGAAGAGAATGGACACTACCATCCCAGTGCACATGTCTGTATGTGGGTACTGGGGAATAGAACCTAGCTTTGCAGACAAGCATGTGTCTTAAATACCAGAACTGACTTTTCTTTCAGCCTTCCTCCTCTTTTTTTTTTTTTTCATTTTTACTTAAACTGACATGAATGTTGGGTTTCCTAGGAGATCTTGCCCCAAGACACATAAGTTACTTGTTCGTTAAAATTTTATTTATTTTATTTATTCATTTATCTGTGTGTGAGAGAATGAGACAGAGAGAGAGAGAAGCCCTGAGAGAAAAGTATCAGATAGCATCCACTTTTTTGTTTTTTGGCTGTAGGGGTCTCACTGTATCTGAGGCTGACCTGGAATTCACTCTGTAGTCTCAGGGTGGCCTCGAACTCATGGTGATCCTCCAGCCTGTCTCCCAAGTGCTGGGATTAAAGGCTCCCACCAGGCCCGACCCTTTAAACAAATTTATTTTTACTATTATTTATTTATTTGATAGAGAAAGAGGAAAGAGAGGGAGAGAGAATGTGCAAACCAGGCCTCCCGCCACTGCAAATGAACACCAGATGCATGCACTCCCTTGTGCAGCTGGCTTATGTGGGTCCTGGGGAACCGAACCTGTGTCCTGTGGCTTTGCAGTCCAATGACTTAACGGCCAAGCCATCTGTCCAGGCCCAGAAAGCACCCTTTTTTTCCAAGTTGAAGGGAGTCTTCAACATGACTTCCCCTCCAACATTTTCTTTTCCAACAACCAGCAGGCCATTTGTACCCCTACAACTCTATCTTTTTTTTGGCTTTTCAAGTTAGGGTCTCGCCCTATGGCCAGGCTTACCTGGAGTTCACTATGTAGTCTCAGGTTGGCATCGAACTCATGCGATTCTCCTACCTCTGCCTCCTGAGTGCTGGGATTAAAGGCGTGTGCCAAAGGATCCCGGTTCGATTCCCCAGGACCCACGTTTACCAGATGGACAAGGTGGCGCATAAGTCTGGAGTTCATTTGCAGTGGCTGGAGGCCCTGGTGCGCCCGTTCTCTCTTTCCAGCACGTGATGTAAGAAATCCCACAGGACTTCAAAGCATTTCCGTGATTCCACGACACATCTATCAGTGGTTTGCAAGAAGCGAGCAAGGCCTAGAAAACTGGCCTTTTTGGAGGCCCTGAAGCACACATACTCTCTCTGTCCATCTCTCTTTATGTCAAATAAATAAATCAATAAAAGCTGTTTGCAAGCTGGGCAATGTGCCACACGCCTTAATCCCAGCACTCAGGAGGCTGAGGTAGGAGGATGGCCATGAGTTCAAGGCCACCATGAGACTACAGAGTGAATTCCAAGTCAGCCTAGGCTAGAGGGAAACTCTATCTTGAAAAATCAAAAATAAATAAAAATAAATATATAAATAAATAAACAAAGCTGTTGGCAAGAGGGAGGGCATTCCTACAGGATGAGAGGGATAATCTCCACATGACACACCTCATGCTGTGGGCATCCCTGAAAACAGACGTCGTCAGACGTCCACTGAGCTCGGGATTCCGAGCCTTCCTTCCCCGCATCTGCTGTGGGAAATACCTCGGCACCTCAAAGCACGTCTGTGATTCCAAGACACCTCTATCAGTGCTTTGCAAGAGGCGAGCAAGGCCTAGCAAACCGGCCTTTTCAGAAGAGGACAACCGTGTGTCATCCGTGGCATGGGGCGGTGGGTTGGGGGTGGTGGGGATTCAAACCTGGGCTCCTTTGGCGTTGCATGCAGGAGGACAGACAGACAGACAAATAAGCGAGTGAGGGAGCGCCTGAGCTGCTCAGCCATGAGTGCAGCCGCTCCTTCCACCCCCTGAGCCCCTCCCTACACCCCCTGGAGTAACATGAAAATGATGTCCAAAGGAAGGGGGCCTCGATTTCCAGACCAGCCTGAAACCACAGAGTGGGTTCCAGGTCAGCCTGGCCTACAGCTACACGCGACCTCAAAAAACCATATTGATAATAACAATGATTTAAACAATAATAAATAATAAAATGAAATGAAAAATAAAATATAATGATAAGTAAAAATAAAGTTAAATAAATAATAAAATTAAATTAAAAATAAAATAAAATAAAAGTAATAAATAAAATAAAAATTAAAAATAAAATAAAGTAATAAAGTAAGGCAGATAATAAAATTTGAAAAATATGAGACTACTTAAAAGGTCAAAAAGTTAAGTGAGACCCTAAATGAAACAAAAAAATATATATATATATATTAAAATAAAAAAGTTAAATAAAATGACAAAGTAATAATAAATAATGAAATAAATTTAAAAAAAACAAAAAAAGGAAAATTGCAGTCGATTTTCTTAGAAGGAGGAGAGGCGTGGCCATGAGTTTGAGGCCAGCCTGAGATGACAGAGTGGATTCTGGGTGAGACTGGCCTAGAGCCACACCCTACCTCAATGGTAATCGTAATAATGATAATGATCACCATCATCATCATCATAAAATAAAATAATAAACAAATAAACTGGGGCTGGAGAGAGGATCAGCAGTTAAGGCACATGCCTACGAAGCATAAGGACCCAGGTTCAACTCTCCAGGACCTACGTAACCCAGATGCACAAGGTGGCGCATGCGTCTGGAGTTCCTTTGCAGCAGCTGGAGGTCGTGGCATGTCCATTCCCTCCTCTCTCTCTGCCCTTCTCTTTCCCTCTCTACTTCTCTCACTCTATAATAAATAAATACCTAAAATATTTTAAAAATTATTTTCATTTATTTCCTTGGAACACACTTGGTTTCTTGTGCACTGGACAGGCCTTGTGTGTGTGTGTGTGTGTGTGTGTGTGTGTGTGTGAGAGAGAGAGAGAGGCTTACAGATCAGGGAAGTTCCATAAAGGCAGGAAAAGCAGCCTGCTCTTCACAGGGCCAAGCAGAGAGAAAAAAGCCAACCAGCCACCACAGCACACAGAGCAAAACAAAACTACAGCCAAAAGGTCACACAGCAGACTTCAGGAACTCCTGCTAGACACATTTGCATATCTTTACAATGGAATCTCAAACCCATCACCACACCTTAAGACCGGGCCCCAGTGACCTTGCCTCTAGCAAGGTGATTGCAGATGCAAACTATAAACTAATAAAATACTGAATATATTGGGGACATATATTCAAACTACCACATTCCGCCCTGGCCCCCAAATATATTTAGCTCCTGGTCCCCAATAGATTTATAACTATCACACATTGTAAATTGTACTCAGTCCAATTTCAAAGGTTCTCACAGTCTTGATCAACTTAAGATAGTGAGTCCTGTAAATCAAACAAGTTAAATACTTTCAACATGTAAAGGCACAGAGTAAACATTTTAACTGTATAAGGAATAGCAAGGAGAGACTAAAACAATGCAAACTCAATCACCATCAGCCATCATCAAACTTCTGCAGTTCAAGTTCAATATAACCAGAGACTAACAGTCTCCAGGTTTTCCAATTCCGCCCCTCCAGCTGGGCAGAGTCGCCAGGAAAACTTTCATCCCATGCCAACACTGCACTCCATGGTAGCCCTTTTGCACAGTCCTGGTATATCAAAACATCTTCAGGTCTCCATGCAAACCACGGTCCATCTTCCAAAGGCTCTTCCAGCCTATTCCTGAGGGTCTTCATGCCCTGCCTCATGCCACATTTCAGCAGCAGCTCCTGGAACCGTGTGCAATTCATGACCACTCCATGCATTTTCATGCTTCCAAAACTAATACCAGGTGTGCAGGACACAGCCATATTCTTAATCCAGGGACAAAATAAATCATAGCCTTGAAAAGCAGGTTCCTTCTCCAGTCACTCTTTCCAAAAGTTTGCATTTCTAACAGTCTTTCCTCAGGCATCCTCTCCATTGTTTTAATGTAAATCAAGTCAGGCCACCTTCCTTCCACCTTCCTTAAGATTGCTAGTCTTTCCTCAGGCATCCTCTCCATTGTTTTAATGTAAATCAAGTCAGGCCACCTTCCTTCCACCTTCCTTAAGATTGCTAATGTACAACAAAAAGCTAAACCAGTCTCAGTGCCTCTACTTTTAACTTGCTTCAGGTTTTCCAACTTAAAATCTTAAAATCTCAGTCCGATATCTTCAGCCAAGCATATCAGTCCATTACAAATTTAACCTTGATCAAACTTTCTGGGCCTGGATAGCAGAACGTAGCCATCCCTTATGCCAGTAGCCCAGTTCCAACAAAGTCCTCTGCAGTCTTTCCTTCCCCTTAGAAACCTCATAAGCCAAGCCTCGAAGTTCAGTACTATCTGCACTTAGCATTCTCAAACTCTCATCAGAATAGTCCATAAAACTTGGCTTACCACTCCAGAAGGCATCTTCAGTTGCAAGCACCAAGTCCATGCCCATTCCTCCAAAACAAAGGTTCCAAAAGATGAATATCCACACGGTCAGGTTCATCTCACCCCACACTCCTCGGTACCACTTTACTGTTGCAGACAGCTTCAGGTTCGCTGAGATGAACTTCCAGACCAGGCACAGTTATGGAGGAAGGGATATTATTTATTGAAGCTTACAGATCCAGGGAAGTTCCATAATGGCAAGAAAAGCAGCCTGCTCTCCACAGGGCCAAGCAGAGAGAAAAGCCAACCAGCCACCACAGCACACAGAGCAAAACAAACTACAGCCAAAAGGTCACACAGCAGACTTCAGGAACTCCTGCTAGACACATTTGCATATCTTTACAATGGAATCTCAAACCCATCACCACACCTTAAGACCGGGCCCCCAGTGACCTTGCCTCTAGCAAGGTGATTGCAGATACAAACTATAAACTAATTGTACTCAGTCCAATTTCAAAGGTTCTTACAGTCTTGATCAACTTAAGATAGTGAGTCCTGTAAAATCAAACAAGTTAAATACTTTCAACATGTAAAGGCACAGAGTAAACATTTTAACTGTATAAGGAATAGCAAGGAGAGACTAAAACAATGCAAACTCAATCACCATCAGCCATCATCAAACTTCTGCAGTTCAAGTTCAATATAACCAGAGACTAACAGTCTCCATGTTTACCAATTCCGCCCTCCAGCTGGGCAGAGTCACCAGGGAAAACTTTCATCCCATGCCAACACTGCACTCCATGGTAGCCCTTTGCACAGTCCTGGTATATCCAAAACATCTTCAGGTCTCCATGCAAACCACAGTCCATCTTCCAAAGGCTCTTCCAGCCTATTCCTGAGGGTCTTCATGCCCTGCCTCATGCTGCATCTCAGCAGCAGCTCCTGGAACTGTGTGCAACTCATGACCACTCCATGCATTTTTCATATTTCCAAATTTAATTAATACCAGGTGTGCAGGACACAGCCATATTCTTAATCCAGGGACAAAATAAATCATAGCCTTGAAAAAGCAGGTTCCTTCTCCAGTCAACTGTTTTTCAAAAGTTTGCATTTCTGAACAGGAACCTTTCCTCAGGCATCCTCAGGGTGGCCTGTAAACTCAAGTCAGGCCACCTTCCTTCCACCTTTCCAAGATGGGGATTAAAGCGTCAACTCCACCATAGAACACTGCAATATGTCACAGGGACTCCTGCCTTTCTTATTTCCTTTGAGAAACCAATGTAAATCAAGTCTGAGAGCCACCTTCTTCCCACCCACTTGATAAACTGATACTCAAAGTCTCAGTGCCTCTGGTTTCTGTAGTCTTGCTTTCCCTTTCCAAGGCTTAAAATCTTAAAATCTCAGTCCAATATCTTCAGCCTCGCATATCAGTCCATTACAAATTTAACATCTGATCAAAACTTTCTGGGCCTGGATAGAGAACGTAGGCATCCCTTTATGCCAGTAGCATCAGTTCCAACAAACATTTATTGAAGCTATAGATCCAGGGGAAGTTCCATAATGGGATATCCACAGGGAAGGTTCAGACACTCCAATGAGCACCAGCTACTGGGCAGACAGGCCCAGAGAGAGAGAAAACCAACCAGCCACCACAGCACACAGAGCAAAAATAACTGAAGCCAAAAGGTCATTTATTCATTTATTCAGGAACTCCTGTCCCTCACATTTGCATATCTTTACAATGGAATCTCAAACCATCACAACACCTTAAGATGCAGCCACCACAGTGACACATTGCTTGCTCTAGCAAGGTGCAATTTTTTTTTTATGCAATTGTGCTTTAATATTTCAACTTTAGCCATTATTCCAGCCTTCTCCTTTTTCCCCGTTTTCTTTTTTTATTTCACCTGTGCATGTTTGGACACCTTAGTATCTCTTTCTGGAAGACATGTCCCCTATTTTTCCTTTAAAATTTTATGTATTTATGTCTGTATGTCTGTATGTATGCATGTATGTATGTGCCTGTGTGTGTGTGTGTGTGAGAGAGAGAGTGTGAGAGTGTGTGTGAGAGATACAGAGAGACAAAGAGAAGAGAATGGACACTACCATTTGTGCACATGTCTATATGTGGGTACTGGGGAATAGAACCTGGCTTTGCAGACAAGCACCTATTAAACACGGAGCCTTTTCTCCAGCCTTCCTCCTCTTTTTTTGTTTTTGCTTTTTACTTAAATGTACATGAATGTTGGGTGCCCTAGGAGATCTTGCCCCAAGACACATACACTACTTGTTCTTGAAATTTTGTTTTTTAATTTTTTATTTGTGTGTGTGTGTGTGTGTGTGAGAGAGAGAGAGAGAGAGAGAGAGAGAAAGTACCACATAGCATCCTTTTTTTTTTTTTTTCGAGATAGTGTCTCAGTGTAGCTCAGGCTGACCTGGAATTCACTCTGTAGTCTCAGGGTGGCCTCAAACTCATGGTGATCCTCCTACCTGTCTCCCAAGTTCTGGGATTAAAGGCGTGCTCCACCAGGCCCAACCCTTAAAAATTTTTTTTTTTACTATTATTTATTTATTTGACAGAGAAAGAGGGAAAGAGAGGGAGAGAGAACGAGCACACCGGTCCTCCAGCCACTGCAAATGAACATCAGATGCATGCACTCCCTTGTGCATCTGGCTAACGTGGGTCCTGGGGAATCGAACCTGTGTCCTTGGGCTTTGCAGTCCAATGCCTTAACAGCTCAGCCATCTGTCCAGGCCCACAAAGCACCCTTTTTATCCAAGTTGAAGGGAGTCCTCAACATGACTTCCCCTCCAACATTTTCTTTTCCAATAACCATCAGGCCATTTGTAGCCCTACAACTCTATCTTTTTTTTGGCTTTTGGAGGTAGGGTCTCTCCCTAGGCCAGGCTGACCTGGAGTTCACTATGTAGTCTCAGGCTGGCATCAAACTCATGGCAATTCTGCTACCTCTGCCTCCGGAGTGCTGGGATTAAGGGCGTGTGCCAGCAAAGCCAAAGGATCCCACTTCGATTCCCTAGGACCCCCATTAGCCAGATGCACAAGGTGGCACATAAGTGTGGAGTTCGTTTGCAGTGGCTGGAGGCCCTGGCATGTCCATTCCCTCCTCTCTCTCTCTGCCCCTCTCTGTCCCTCTCTATTTCTCTCTCTCTCCCTAATCAATAAATACATAAATTTTTTGAAATTATTTTCTTTTATTTACTTACCGGACACACAGTGAGGTTGTGCACTGGACAGGCCTTGAGCCAGGATGTCAGCCACATGGCCTTTTAAGATTTCTTTATTTTTATTTATTTCTTTAATATTTACAATTCTGTATTCATTTATTATTTACATTTATTTATTATTAGTTAGATTTATTTATTATTTACATTTATTTATTATTATTATGTAGTTATTTCTATTTATTGATATTTATTATTTATACTTGTTTAATATTTATACTTATTAATTTGTTATATTTATTTACTGTGTATTTTCACTTATGCAATATTTATCCTTATTAGTTTATTATATTTATTTATCATTTATATTCATTCATTTAAGATTTATACTTGTTAGTTTGTTTTATTTATTTATTTATTTACATTCATTCATTTAGTATTTATCCTTATTTGTTTATTATAGGTATTCATTTATCATATGTATTTATTGTATTATTTATTCATTATTTATATTCATTTGTTTCATATTTATCCTTATTTGATTCTTAACCATATTTATATACTGTTTCATATATTCATTATTTATATTCATTTATTTAATATGTATGCTGCTTTGTTTATTATACATATACGTATTTATTTACTATATTTTTTGGTGTATTTCTTTATTATTTGTTTTCTTTTTTCCTTTCCTATATATATAACAATAATTTAAAAAGTAATAAATAATAAAATAAAATTTAAAAGTAATATAAAATGATAAGTAATAAAATAGAAAGTTAAATAAATAAGAAAATTAAATAAAATTAAATTAAAAAGTAAAATAAAGTAATAAAATAATTTATAATAAAATAAAATAATATACTAAAATAAAAAAATTAAATAAATTAAATAAAATGACAAATTAATAAAATTAATAATAAATACCACAGAGGTGGTCAGTGCAGGGATTAAGGTTAGTTCTAGACAGTTTGGCTTTGAATCTGACCATCCCATCTCTCCACAATCGGAAGTTCTATCCTAAGAAGTGTAGGTGCTGCTGCTTCTTGGAAACTTTGGTTCACAGAGGCAATGGGTGCAAAGAGGACATCTAGGGGGGAAAGATGGCTCAGCGGGTAAGCATTTGGCTGTGAACACTAAGGACACCGGTTTGAGGCTCGATTCCCCAGGGCCCACGTAATCCAGATGCACAAATTGGAGCACGCTTCTGGAGGTCGTTTGCAGTGGCTGATAGACTCATTTATTGCGCCATTTCTCTCTCTCTCTCTCTCTCTCTCTCTCTTTTTCTTTTGGCTCATATAATTATTAAACAAATAATAATTTGAAAAAGGAAGACTGGGGCTGGAAGATTGCTCAGCGGTTAGGGTACATGCTTGCAGAACCTAAGAACCCCAGATCAATTCCCAGTTTGCATGCAAAGTCAGATACACAGCCTGGGAGAAGAGAGCGAGTTACAGGTCAGCCTAGGCTGTCCCCAAACTCACTCAGACCCTCCTGCCTCTGCCTCCGACAGATTAAAGGTGTGCACTGCCACATTGGTTCATTGGAGATCTGAAACCTGTGTTGTGGCTGACTCCAAATAAGAGCTCTGCAAGATAAGGGACACAGGGTCTCGCTCCTTCCAGAGAGTTCTGCAGTGTTGCAACCTACTCTGGCTAAAGTTCTCTTTACTGATTAATTCCCATCATCTTTGCACACTCATTCTAACAATAGTTGACACTTCGGAATGTAGGAAGGCTTTTCTAGATCTGAGATGGAAATTCAATGTCAGTCTTTTTTTTCTTTTCATTTTGACTAAATCAAAACAACTGCAAGCAAAGAACTATAGTTCACTACAGAAAATAACAGTAACACAGGCTTCTGGCTTGACAGGCATATAGTGAGGCTGAAGAAGGTAGGATCTTACTATGTGCCTCTTAATTATATGTATTCTTTTTGTAAAAATATATTTTAGGGGCTGGAGAGATAGCTTAGTGGTTAACTTCTTGCCTGTGAAGCATCCAGGTCCAGGTCCAGGCACAGTGCAGGTGTCACCTTCAGGTGCCAGTGGCTTTGTGCACGTGGGGTGGGGGGTTGTTTGGGGTGTTGGGGATTCAAAACCTGGCTCCTTCAGGCTTCGCAGGCAGGAGGACAGACAGACAAACAAATGAGCGAGTGAACAAGCACCTGAGCTGCTCAGCCATGAGTGCAGCCACTCATTCTTCCCCCTGAGCCACTCCTTACACTCCCTGGAGTAACATAAAAATGATGTTCAACTCATATGAATAATAATAACAATAATTTAAAGAATAATAAATAATAAAATAAAATTTAAAAGTAAAACAAAATAAGTAATAAAATAGAAACATAAATAAATATTAAAATGAAATTAAAAAGTAAAATAAAGTAATAAAATAATGAATAATAAAATGAAATAATATGCTAAAATAAAAAAATTAAATAATATGACAAATTAATATTAATAAATAAATTAATTTAAAAAACAAAAAAGGAAAATTGCAGTCGATTTTTTTAGAAGGAGGAGGAGGGTCGTGGATGTGAGTTTGAGGCCAGACTGAGATGACAGAGTGGGTTCTGGGTCAGACTGGCCTAGAGCCACACCCTACCTCAATGGTAATAATAATAATGATAATGATCATCATCATCATCATAAAATAAAATAATAAACAATTAACCTGGGGCTGGAGAGATGGATCTGCAGTTAAGGCACATGCCTGCGAAGCATAAGGACCCAGGTTCCACTCTCCAGGACACACGTTAGCCAGATGCACAAGGTGACGCATGTGTCTGGAGTTCCTTTGCAGAGGCTGGAGGTCCGGGCATTTCCATTCCCTCCTCTCTTTCTTTGCCCCTCTCTGTCCCTATGTATTTCTCTCTCTCTAATGAATAAATACCTAAAATATTTTAAAAATTATTTTCACTCATTTACTTATTAGACATGCAGAGAGGTTGTGCACAGGACAGGCCTTGAACCAGGATGTCAGACACATGGTCTATTAAGATTTCTTTATTTTTATTTATTTCTTTAATATTTACACTTATTTATTCATTTATTATTTACATTTACTTATGACTATTTGCATTTATTTATTATTTACTTTTATTTATCATTACCTTTATTTATTTCTTTATGATTGATATATATTTATTGTTTATAGTTGTTTAATATGTATACTTCTTAGTTTATTATATTTATTTACTATTTATATTCATTTATGTAATATGTATACTTATTAGATTATTATATTTATTTATCATTTATATTCATTCATTTAAGATTTATAAGTTAGTTTATTATATTTGTTTTATTTATTTATTATTTACATTCATTTATTCAGTATTTATCCTCATTCGTGTATTATAGTTACTCATGTATTATATGCATTTATTGTATTATTTATTTATACTTTATACTCATTTGTTTAATACTTATCCTTATTGGTTTGTTTCTTCACCATATTTATATATTGTTTTATTTGTTCATTATTTACACTCGTTTATTTAATATTTATACTGCTTTCTTTATTATACTTATTTATTAATTATATTTATTTCTTTTATTTCTTTATTATTTATTTTCTTTCTTAAATTTGTATTTTTTTTCTGACAAATTCTTTAATTGTAGACAATATCCCATGTTTTTTCCCCTGACTGTCCCTGACTGTCCCCTTTGAAACTTCACTTACATCATATGCCCTCCCCTCTCAATCAGCCTCTCTCTTTTTTTTTTTGTATGTATGTGTGTGAATGTGTGTGTGTGTGTGTGTGTGTGTGTGAGAGAGAGAGAGAGAGAGAGAGAGAGAGAGAGAGAACAATGGAAGCTAACATTTGTGCACATGTCTGTATGAGGGTATTGGAGAACAGATCATAGCTTTGCAGGCAAGCACCGTTTCAGCATGGAGCCTTTTCTCCAGCCTTAACTCTCTTATTTTTATTTTTCCTTTTAATTAAACGTACATAAATGATGCGTGCCCAAGGCCTGTTGCCCCCAGACATATACACTAATTTTTCTTTGAAATTTTGTGTTTTTATTTATTTATTTATTTATTTATTTTTATTTATTCATGTGTGTGTGAGAGAGAGAGAGAGAGAGAGAGAGAGAGAGAGAGAGAGAGGCAGGAAGAATGGACAATTCAGGCTTCCAGGCACTGCAACTGAAGTCCAGATGCATGCGAACTTTTGTTCATATGAATGTATGTGGGAACTGGAAAATGGAAGCTAGCATTGCAGGCAAGCACATTTAACCGTCGTGCTGTTTTTCCAGCACATACTCACCTGGAAATCACAGGGATCCTCCTAAGTCTCTGGGCCCCTCCTGAGTGCTGGGACAACAGGTGTCTCACTCTAATTCAGGCTGACCTGGAAGTCACTATGTAGTCTCAGGGTGGCCTAGAACTCATGGCAATACTCCTACCTCTGTCTCCCCAGTGCTGGGATTAAAGGTATATAACTAAAAGACAAACGACAACACAAAATCAAACAGAGCCACCAATGGTCAGGTAATTATGCAGAAGAGAATATGCAAAAATGAAAGGGGGTGGGGCAATATGCATAGGCACTTAATCCCTCTATTGAAGGCCTACTTCTTCCAAAAGTTAGGAACCAAACCACCATGGGGAATGCCCACAATCCCACCATGATGGGCCCTGCATGGCCTGGCACGAGTAAAGATGCGCATGAGCGTACAAACTTATGATGTGTACTTACAACGTTTCCTCTGAAAGAAAAGGCATAAAAGAACCCTAAAAATAAGCCAACCAGTCAGCGAAAATGACAACGTGATTGGGGTTCACCTTAGGAATAAGGTTCCTACTGGCCTGGGTCAGCAGGTAGAAATAGAACACTGCTTCTTGTATGTCACGGAGTCCCACCTCTCTTGCAGCACCCTGCACCAACAACCGAGCGCAGTTGAGAAAAGCTGAGTCCCACTCGTCATTAACCACAATGATAAGTGTATAAGTAGTCCAAATAATTGAACTCAAAGCTCCTGTAAGATTTTTCAGTCTCTCTAGCTTAATCTTTGAAGCAGGCTCTCACTCTCTAACATCTGGCTTCCAACTCCTACACATCCTCGTCTGTCAGCCATATAAGATCATCTTAGCTGGGCTGGGAGTTCCCTAGGGAAACACACCCCTGGGGTCCTGTTCATTCATTTTTCAGACATCCCCATTACACTAGGCTTGTAACGTCAGAGTGAAGGGATGATGTCTAAGATATCACTCAATTTCAATAAAGGATTCCGTGCACCACCTGTCCACTGGCTCAGCCGTCCTTTTCTCTCGACCAATTTGACGCTTTATCTGGAACGTTCTGGGAAAGAGAATGAACAGGGAAAGGGCCCAGGGAATCGCTCTGTGATAGAATTGGGGCTCCTGACAAGCATCTGAGTCATCTGCTCACCTGTCTGGGACCTCCAGAACTGACCGAGGATTTCAGACACTGATATGAGTTTGGAGCACGCTCTCTGCCTGAGGACCACCCTTCTGGTAATCCAGCAGACACAGGGAGAGTCCTAAGATCTCAAAGGAAAAATATTCATTTATTTATTATTTATTTATTTATTTATTTAGAGAGAGAAAAGAATGGAAACAATTGTGCCTACAGGCCCTGCAAATGCACTCTAGATGCTTGCACTAGTTTGTGCACATGGCTGTATGTGGGTACTGGGCAATCGAAACTTTGCATGCAAGCACCTTTGTCCATGGAGCCATTATTCCAGTCTTCTCCTTTTTCCCCTGTTTTCCTTTTTATTTCCCCTGTACATGTTTGGACACCTTAGTATCTCTTTCTGCCAGACATGTCCACTACTTTTCTTTAAAATTTTATGTATTTATGTCTGTATGTCTGTATGTATGCATGTATGTATGTATGTATGTGTGTGTGTGTGTGTGTGTGTGTGTGAGAGAGAGAGAGAGGAAGAGAATGGACACTACCATTTGTGCACATGTCTGTATGTGGTTACTGGGGAATAGAACCTGTCTTTGCAGGCAAGCACCTATTAAACACGGAGCCTTTTCTCCAGCCTTCCTCCTCTTTTTTTTTTTTTTTCCTTTTACTTAAACTTACATGAATGTTGAGTGCCCTAGGAGTTCTTGTCCTAAGACACATACACTACTTGTTCTTTGAAATTTTGTTTATTTTTTATTTATGTGTGTGTGTGTGAGAGAGAGTGAGAGAGAGAGAGAGAGAGAGAGAGAGAGAGAGAGAGAGAGAGAGAGAAAGAGTAAGTACCAGATAGCATCCTTTTTTTTGGTTTTTTGACATAGGGTCTCACTGTAGCTCAGGCTGACCTGGAATTCACTCTGTAGTCTCAGGGTGGCCTCAAACTCATGGTGATCCTCCTACCTGTCTCCCAAGTGCTGGGATTAAAGGCGTGCTCCACCAGGCCTGACCCTTAAAAATTTTTTTTATTATTTATTTATTTGACAGAGAAAGAGGGAAAGAGAGGGAGAGAGAATGAGCACACCAGGCCTCCAGCCACTGCAAATGAACACCAGATGCATGCACTCCCTTGTGCATCTGGCTAACGGAGGTCCTGGGGAATCAAACCTGTGTCCTTGGGCTTTGCAGTCCAACGCCTTAACGGCTAAGCCATCTGTTCAGGCCCAGAAAGCACCCTTTTTACCCAAGTTGAAGGGAGTCCTCAACATGACTTCCCCTCCAACATTTTCTTTTCCAATAACCATCAGGCCTTTGGTAGCCCTCCAACTCTATCTTTTTTTTTTTTTTTTTTTTTTAGGGTCTCTCCCTCAGGCCAGGCTGACCTGGAGTTCACTATGTAGTCTCAGGCTGGCATCAAACTCATGGCCATTCTCTACCTCTGCCTCCTGAGTGCTGGGATTAAAGGCATGTGCCAGCAAAGCCAAAGGATCCCACTTTGATTCCCAGGACCCAGGTTAGCCAGATGCACAAGGTGGCACATAAGTGTGGAGTTCATTTGCAGCAGGCTGGAGGCCCTGGCATGTCCATTCCTCCTCTCTCTCTCTGCCCTCTCTGTCCCTCTCTATTTCTCTCTCTCTAATCAATAAATACGTAAATTTTTTTTTGAAATTATTTTCTTTTATTTACTTACCAGACACACAGTGAGGTTGTGCACTGGACAGGCCTTGAGCCAGGATGTCAGCCACATGGCCTTTTAAGATTTCTTTATTTTTATTTATTTCTTTAATATTTACAGTTATTCATATTCATTTATTATTTATTTACATTTATTTATTATTAGTTAGATTTATTTATTATTTTACATTTATTTATTATTATTGTAGTTATTTCTATTTATTGATATTTATTATTTATACTTTTTAATTTAATATTTATTTGTTATATTTATTTACTGTTTTTACATTTATTTTATGTGTATTTTTGTTTATTTATTTATATTTATATTCATTTGTTTAAGATTTATTATTGTTTTATTTTTTGTTTATTTATTTATTATACATTCATTCATTTAGTATTTATCCTTATTTGTTTATTATAGTTATTCATTTATCATATGTATTTTTTGTGACATTTATTTATTATTTATATTCATTTGTTTAATATTTATCCTTATTTGTTTCTTTAAACATATTTATATACTGTTTTATATATTCATTATTTATACTCAATTATTTAATATGTATACTGCTTTGTTTATTATACTTATTTATTAACTATATTTTTGGTTTATTTCTTTATTATTTGTTTTCTTTTTTTTAACTTTTTAAAATTTATTTATTTTTTGTGAGAACAGATCATAATTGTTGGCATTGTAGACAATATCCCATGTTTTTTCCATATGCCTTAACTCTCCAGCCTCTCTCTTTTTATTTTTCCTTTTAAACTAAGACATTGTACATGTCTAATTGGGTACTGGGGAACACTACATCATATTCCCTGTTGCCCCTCCTTTAATCATTTTTTTTTTTTTAAAATTTTGTGTTTGTTTATGTATTTATATATTTATTTTTATTTATTCATATGTGTGTGTGAGAGAGAGAGAGATTTTTTAATTTATGTGAGAGAGAGAGAGAGATGACAGAGAGAGAGAGAGAGACTGCAACTGAGAGAGAGAGATGCATGGACACAACAGGGCTTCCAGGCACTGCAACTGAAGTCAGATGCATGAATGTTTTGTTCACATGGAACTGGAAAATGGAAGCTAGCATTGCAGGCAAGCACATTTAACCGTCGTGCTGTTTTTCCAGCACATGCTCACCTGGAAATCACAGGGATCCTCCTAAGTCTCTGGGCCCCTCCTGAGTGCTGGGACAACAGGTGTCTCACTCTAATTCAGGCTGACCTGGAAGTCACTATGTAGTCTCAGGGTGGCCTAGAACTCATGGCAATACTCCTACCTCTGTCTCCCCAGTGCTGGGATTAAAGGTATATAACTAAAAGACAAACGACAACACAAAATCAAACAGAGCCACCAATGGTCAGGTAATTGTGCAGAAGAGAATATGCAAAAATGAAAGGGGGTGGGGCAATATGCATAGGCACTGAATCCCTCTATTGAAGGCCTACTTCTTCCAAAAGTTAGGAACCAAACCACCATGGGGAATGCCCACAATCCCACCATGATGGGCCCTGCATGGCCTGGCACGAGTGAAGATGGGCATGAGCGTACAAACTTATGATGTGTACTTACAACGTTTCCTCTGAAAGAAAAGGCATAAAAGAACCCTAAAATAAGCCAACCAGTCAGCGAAAATGACAACGTGATTGGGGTTCATCTTAGGAATAAGGTTCCTACTGGCCTGGGTCAGCAGGTAGAAATAGAACACTGCTTCTTGTATGTCACGGAGTCCCACCTCTCTTGCAGCACCCTGCACCAACAACCGAGCGCACTTGAGAAAAGCTGAGTCCCACTCTCGTCATTAACCACAATGATAAGTGTATAAGTAGTCCAAATAATTGAACTCAAAGCTCCTGTAAGATTTTTCAGTCTCTCTAGCTTAATCTTTGAAGCAGGCTCTCACTCTCTAACATCTGGCTTCCAACTCCTACACATCCTCGTCTGTCAGCCATATAAGATCATCTTAGCTGGGCTGGGAGTTCCCTAGGGAAACACACCCCTGGGGTCCTGTTCATTCATTTTTCAGACATCCCCATTACACTAGGCTTGTAACGTCAGAGTGAAGGGATGATGTCTAAGATATCACTCAATTTCAATAAAGGATTCCGTGCACCACCTGTCCACTGGCTCAGCCGTCCTTTTCTCTCTCTCCAATTTGACGCTTTATTTGGAGACAGCTTTATCTGGAACGTTCTGGGGAAAGAGAATGCCAGGAGGGCCCAGGAATCGCTCTGTGATAGAATTGGGGCTCCTGACAAGCATCTGAGTCATCTGCTCACCTGTCTGGGACCTCCAGAACTGACCGAGGATTTCAGACACTCGATATGAGTTTGGAGCACGCTCTCTGCCTGAGGACCACCCTTCTGGTAATCCAGCAGACACAGGGAGAGTCCTTAGATCTCAAAGGAAAAAATATTCATTTATGTATTTATTCATTTATTTATGAGAGAGAGAAAAAGAATGGAAACAATTGTGCCTACAGGCCCTGCAAATGCACTCTAGATGCTTGCACTAGTTTGTGCACATGGCTGTATGTGGGTACTGGGCAATCGAAACTTTGCATGCAAGCACCTTTGTCCATGGAGCCATTATTCCAGTCTTCTCCTTTCCCCCCCGTTTTCCTTTTTTATTTCCCCTGTACATGTTTGGACACCTTAGTATCTCTTTCTGCCAGACATGTCCACTACTTTTCTTTAACATTTTATGTATTTATGTCTGTATGTCTGTATGTTATGTCTGTATGTCTGTATGTATGTATGTATGTATGTATGTATGTATGTGTGTGTGTGCAAAGTGTGTGTGTGAGAGAGACAGAGAGAGGAAGAGAATGGACACTACCGTTTGTGCACATGTCTGTATGTGGTTACTGGGGAATAGAACCTGTCTTTGCAGGCAAGCACCTATTAAACACGGAGCCTTTTCTCCAGCCTTCCTCCTCTTTTTTTTTTTTTCCTTTTACTTAAACTTACATGAATGTTGAGTGCCCTAGGTGTTCTTGTCCTAAGACACATACACTACTTGTTCTTTGAAATTTTGTTTATTTTTTATTTATGTGTGTGTGAGAGAGAGAGAGAGAGAGAGAGAGAGAGAGAGAGAGAGAGAGAGAGAGAGAGAGAGAAGTGAAAGAGTAAGTACAAGATAGCATCCTTTTTTTTTTTTTTTTTTGACATACGGTCTCACTGTAGCTCAGGCTGACCTGGGATTCACTCTGTAGTCTCAGGGTGGCCTCAAACTCATGGTGATCCTCCTACCTGTCTCCCAAGTGCTGGGACTAAAGGCGTGCTCCACCAGGCCTGACCCTTTAAAAATTTATTTTCCTATTATTCATTTATTTGACAGAGAAAGAGGAAAAGAGAGGGATAGAGAATGAGCACACCAGGCCTCAAGCCACTGCAAATGAACACCAGATGTATGCAGTCCCTTGTGCATCTGGCTAACGTGGGTCCTGGGGGATCGAACCTGTGTCCTTGGGCTTTGCAGTCCAATGCCTTAACGGCTAAGCCATCTGTCCAGGCCCACAAAGCACCCTTTTTATCCAAGTTGAAGGGAGTCCTCAACATGACTTCCCTCCAACATTTTCTTTTCCAATAACCATCAGGCCATTTGTAGCCCTACAACTCTATCTTTTTTTTTTTTTTTTTGGAGGTAGGGTCTCTCCCTAGGCCAGGCTGACCTGGAGTTCACTATGTAGTCTCAGGCTGGCATCGAACTCATGGCAATTCTGCTACCTCTGCCTCCGGAGTGCTGGGATTAAAGGCGTGTGCCAGCAAAGCCAAAGGATCCCACTTCGATTCCCCAGGACCCACGTTAGCCAGATGCACAAGGTGGCGCATAAGTGTGGAGTTCATTTGCAGTGGCTGGAGGCCCTGGCATGTCCATTCCCTCCTCTCCCTCTGCCCCTCTCTGTCCCTCTCTATTTATCTCTCTCTAATCAATAAATACGTAAATTTTTTGAAATTATTTTCTTTTATTTACTTAACAGACACACAGGGATGTTGTGCACTGGACAGGCCTTGAGCCAGGATGTCAGCCACATGGCCTTTTAAGATTTCTTTATTTTTATTTATTTCTTTAATATTTACAATTCTGTATTCATTTATTATTTACATTTATTTATTATTAGTTAGATTTATTTATTATTTACATTTATTTATTATTATTGTAGTTATTTCTATTTATTGATATTTATTATTTATATTTGTTTAATATTTATACTTATTAAATTGTTACATTTATTTACTGTGTATTTTCATTTATGCAATATGTATACTTGTTAGTTCATTATATTTATTTTGTTTATTTATTATTTACATTCATTCATTTAGTATTTATCCTTATTTCTTTATTATACTTATTCATTTATCATATGTATTTATTGCATTATTTATTTATTATTTATATTCATTTGTTTAATATTTACACTTGTTTCTTTACCATATTTATATACTGGTTTATATATTCATTATTTATACTCGATTATTTAATATGTATACTGCTTTGTTTATTATACTTATTTATTAACTATATTTTTTGGTTTATTTCTTTATTATTTGTTTATTTTTTTTCTTTTTTCAAATTTCACTTATTTTTTGTGACAACTTCTTTAATTGTAGACAATATCCCATGTTTTTTCCCTCTCTCCTCTGACTTTCCCCTTTAAAACTTCACTCTACATCATATTCCCTTCCCCTCTCAATCATCCTCTCTCTTTTTTAATGTATGTATGTATGTATGTATGTATGTATGTATGTATGTATGTATGTATGAGAGAGAGAGAGAGAGAGAGAGAGAGAGAAGAATGGACAATACAGGGCTTCCAGACACTGCAACTGAAGTCCAGATGCATGCGACCTTTTGTTCACATGAATGTATGTGGGTACTGGAAAATGGAAGCTAGCATTGCAGGTAAGCACGTTTAACCGTCGTGCTGTTTTTCCAGCACATGCTCACCTGGAAATCACAGGGATCCTCCTAAGTCTCTGCGCCCCTCCTGAGTGCTGGGACGACAGGTGTCTCACTCTAATTCAGGCTGACCTGGAAGTCACTATGTAGTCTCAGGGTGGCCTAGAACTCATGGCAATACTCCTACCTCTGTCTCCCCAGTGCTGGGATTAAAGGTATATAACTAAAAGACAAACGACAACACAAAATCAAACAGAGCCACCAATGGTCAGGTAATTGTGCAGAAAGAGTGTGCAAAAACGAGAGGGGGTGGGGCAATATGCATAGGCACTGAATCCCTCTATTGAAGGCCTGCTCCTTCTAAAAGTTAGGAATGAAAACACCATGGGGAATGCTCACAATCCCACCATGACGGGCCCTGCATGGCCTGGCACGAGTGAAGACGGGCATGAGCATACACACTTATGATGTGTACTTACAACGTTTCCTCTGAAAGAAAAGGCATAAAGGAACCCTAAAAATAAGCCAACCAGTCAGCGAAAATGACAACGTGATTGGGGTTCACGTTAGGAATAAGGTTCCTACTGGCCTGGGTCAGCAGGTAGAAATAGAACACTGCTCCTTGTATGTCACGGAGTCCCGCCTCTCTTGCAGCACCCTGCACCAACAACTGAGCAAGCACACTTGAGAAAAGCTGAGTCCCTCTCGTCATTAACAACAATGATAAGTGTGTAAGTAGTCCAAGAAATTGAACTCAAAGCTCCTGTAAGATTTTTCAGTCTCTCTACCTTAATCTTTGAAGCAGGCTCTCATCCTCTAACATCTGGCTTCCAACTCCTACACATCCTCGTCCGTCAGCCATATAAGATCATCTTAGCTGGGCTGGGAGTTCCCTAGGGAAACACACCCCTGGGGTCCTGTTCATTCATTTTTCAGACATCCCTATTACAGTAGCCTTGTAATGTCAGAGTGAAGGGATGAAGCCTAAGATATCGCTCAATTACAAAAAAGGATTCCGAGCACCACCTGTCCACTGGCTCAGCCGTCCATTTTCTGTCGTCCAATTTGACGCTTTATTTGGAGACAGCAGATTCTCTAACCCAGGGGTACTGTACCCCTGGGTTAGAGAATCTGGAACGTTCTGGGGAAAGAGAATGCCACAACGTCCCAGGGAATCACTCTGTGATAGAATTGGGGCTCCTGACAAGCATCTGAGTCATCTGCTCACATGTGTCTGGGACCTCCAGAACTGACCGAGGACTTCAGACATTCGATATGAGTTTGGAGCATGCTCTCTGCCTGAGGACCACCCTTGTGGTAATCCAGCAGACACTGGGGAGAGTTATAAGTTCTCAAAGGAAAAATATTTATTTATTTATTCATTCATTTATTTATGAGAGAGAGAATGGAAAAAATTGTGCCTACAAGCCCTGCAGATGCACTCAAGATGCTTGCACTAGTTTGTGCACATGGCTGTATGTGGGTACTGGGCAATCAAATCTTTGCAAGCAAGCACCTTTGTCCACGGAGCCATTATTCCAGCCTTCTCCTTCCCCGCCCCCCTGTGCTCCACCAGGCCCGACCCTTAAAAAATGTTTTTACTATTATTTATTTATTTGAGAGAGAAAGAGGGAAAGTGAGGGAGAGAGAATGAGCACACCAGGCCTCCAACCACTGCAAATGAACACCAGATGCATGCACTCCCTTGTGCAGCTGGCTAACTTGGGTCTTGGGGAAAGGAACCTGTGTTTTTGGCTTTGCAGTGCAATTCCTGAATGGCTAAGCCATCTGTTCATCCCCAGATAGCACCCTTTTTAACAATTTGAAAGGAGTCTTCAAAATGACTTCCCCTCCAACATTTTTTTTTCCCCACAAATATCAGGCCATTTGTAGCCCTACATCTCTATCTTTCTTTTTTGCTGGGGGGTTCGATTTAGGGTGTCGCCATAGGCCAGGCTGCCCTGCAGTTCACTATGTAGTCTCAGGCTGGCATCGAAATCATGGTGATTCTCCTACCGCAGCCTCCTGGGTGCTGGGGTTAAAGGCATGCACGAGGAACACCAAAGGATCCCAGTTCGATTCCCCAGGACCCACGTTAGCCTGATGCACAAGGTGGTGCATGAGTTTGCAGTCTGTTTGCAGTGGCTGGAGGTGCTCGGGCACCCATTCTCTCGTTCCAGCATGTGATGTAAGAAATCCCTCAGGACTTCAAAGCCTGTCTGTGATTCCATGACACATCTATCAGTGGTTTGCAAGAAGTGAGCAAGGCCTAGAAAACCGGCCTTTTTTAGGCCCTGAAGCACGCATTCTCTCTCTCTCTTTCTCTGTCAAATAAATAAATCAATAAAAGCTGTTTGCAAGCCGGGCAATGTGCTGCATGCTTTAATCCCCGCACTCAGGAGGCCGAGGTAGGAGGATGGCTGTGAGTTCAAGGCCACCCTGAGACTACAGAGTGAATTCCAAGTCAGCCTGTGCTAGAGGCAAACCCTACCTTGAAACCCCAAAACAAATAAAAATAAATAAATAAGTAAACAACGCTATTTGCAAGAGGGAGGGCATTCCTCCAGGATGAGTGGGACAATCTCCACATGACAGACGTGGTGCTGTGGGCATCTGTGAAAACAGACGTCGCCAGAGGGCCACTGAGTTTGGCATTCCGAGCCTTCCTTCCCCGCATCTGCTGTGGGAAATCCCTTGGCATCGCAAAGCGCTTCTGTGATTCCAAGACACATCTATCAGTGCTTCACAAGAGGCGAGCAAGGCCTAGCAATCCGGCCTTTTTGGAAGAGGACAACCCGTGTCCTGTCCATGGCAAGCCTGAAATCATTAAGTCACAAGACACCGACAGCTAGGACAGCACACGAGTGGAAAGCACACCGTGTCATCCTTTCTGATGGAGAACACCACGTGACATGACAGTGTCCTACATGAAGCCAAAACATGATTACACATTTGGTGGTGAATGGGAATATGGTGGCAGAAATGAGGTACTGGAAGGTTTATTTTATTTTATTTTATTTTATTTTTTATTTTTTGTTTTTCTTTTTAAATATTATTTATTCTTATTTATTTATTTGAGACAGGGAAAGAGGTAGAATGTGTGCGTGTGAGAGAGAGAGAGAGCAAAAATACACAAGGTGGGGCATGTGTCTGGAGTTCATCTGCAGCAGCTGGAAACCCTCTTGCCCCTATTTTCAATCTCTCACTCCTTCTGTCTCTCTTATAAATAATAAAAAATAATAAAATCATCATAATAAAATAAATAAAATGTATTAAGAGTTGTTCTCACGCCTTTCATCCCAGCAGCACTGAAGAGGGAGGCTTAGAGGGAGTAGGGTTGTGGCTGTGAGTTCGAGGCCAGCCTGAGATGACAGAGTGAATTCCAGCTCAGCCTGGGCTAGAACCAGACTCTACCTAAAAAAAAATAAAAAAGAAAACCAAAGAAATAAATGTAACATCTACCTTAAGTATGGTGTCATGTAGCTAACAGCAGGAGGAGGTGTATATATATATATATATATATATATATATACATATACATACATACATATATAATATGGATAATACATATTCATTTGATATATTATATATTATGTATTATACATAATATATACAAATATAAGTACATATTTAAATTCATATGTAAACTTATTTGTACATATGTAAATTTACATGTGAATATATATTTAAGCTTAAACATACATTATATACATAAGTATATATGATATATGTTTACATATATATTATGTACAATACATTGTTTTATGTGTTATATATTATTATATATTATATATACTACATAATATATACATATACAAATATATACACACTTATATGTGAATATGTAATTTACGTATGTGTCATAATAGGATTAGGGTCAAGGTTATATGTAAATTTATATACATAAATACATATATGCATAATTTTTTTTTGGTTTTCAAGGTAGGGTCTGGATCTAGCCCAGGCTGACCCATAAATCACTCTGGCTTCTCAGGGTTGCCTTGAACTCACGGCCACGACCATTCTACCTCTGCCTGCCCAGTGCGGCGGGGATGAAATGTTTGAGTACCACCATGCCCAAGTGATTATTGCTGCTATCATTGTTATTATTATTATTATTATTTGGTTTTCCTTATTATCATTACTTTTACTACTACTATTGTTATTGTTTTGTGTTCATCATTATTGCTATTATTCGGTTTTAATTATTATTATTTCTTTTCATTATCATTATACTATTATTTGTATCATTATTATTACTATTATCATTTGGTTTTCCTAACTACTACTACCACTACCACTACTTCTATTTTCCTTTTTCTTCTTCTTCTTATTACGACTATTAGGTTTTCCTTATTATTACTATTGCTATTACTATTATTTGGTTTTCATTGTTAGAACTATTATTAATATTGTTATTATTTGGTTTTCCTTATTATTACTACTACTACTATTATCTCATCATTGTTACCAATATTATTACTATTATTAGGTTTTCTTTATTATTATTATTAATAATAATAAAAAAATAATATTTTTTTCCTGAGGTGGTGTGTGGCTGCAGCAGCGCAGGCTGACTTGGAACTCAGGCGCCGTCCTTGTCCTCCTGACCTCCATTCTGTTCTGGGTCCAGCGGCATCCAGGTCCAGGTCCAGGCACACCATGGGCGTCACCCTCGGTGGCCGTGGCTTTGTGCATGTGGGGGTGGGGGGCGGTGGGTTGGGGGTGGTGGGGATTCAAACCCGGCCTCCTTTGGCTTCACATGCAGGCAGACAGACAGACAGACAAATGAGTGTGTGAAGGAGCGGCTGAGCTGCTAAGCCATGAGTGCAGCCGCTCCTTCAAACCCCTGAGCCGCTCCTTACACCTCCTGGAGTAACATAAAAATGATGTCCAATGGAAGGCGGCCTCGAGTTCCAGACCAGCCTGAATCCACAGAGTGGGTTCTGGGTCTGCCTGGCCTACAGCTACACCCGACTCAAAAAAACATATTAATAATAATAACAATAATTTTAAAATAACAAAAAATAAAATTTAAAAGTAAAGTAAAATGATAAGTAATAAAATAGAAAGTTAAATAAATAATAAAATTAAATAAAATTAAATTAAAAGTAAAATAAAGTAATAAAATAATGAATAAGATAATAAAATAATATACTAAAATAAAAAAATTAAATAAATTAAATTAAATAACAAATTAATAATATTAATAATAAATGCCACAGAGGTGGTCTGTGCAGGGATTAAGGTTAGTTCTACACAGTTCGGCTTTGAATCTGACCATCCCATCTCTCCACAATCGGAAGTTCTATCCTAAGAAGTGTACCTGCTGCTGTTTCTTGGGAAATTTGGTTTACAAAGGCAATGGGCGCAAAGAGGAATTCTAGGGAGGGAAAGATGTCTCAGTGGGTAAGCGTTTGGCTGTGAACACTAAGAACCCCAGTTTGAAGCTCGATTCCCCAGGACCCACGTAATCCAGATGCACAAATTGGAGCACGCTTCTGGAGGTCGTTTGCAGTGGCTGCAGACACAGGTGGCCAATCCTGACACTCTCTCTCTCTCTCTCTCTCTCTATCTGTCTCTCCTCTTTCAGGCACTCATATAATTCTTAAAAAAGTAATAATTTTAAAAAAAGGAAGACTGGGGATGGAAGATGGCTCAGCGATTAGGGTACATGCTTGCAGAGCCTAAGAACCTGAGAAAAATTCCCCAGTATGCAAGCAAAGTCAGATACACAGCCTGGGAGAAGAGAGCGAGTTACAGGTCAGCCTAGGCTGTCCCCAAACTCACTCAGACCCTCCTGCCTCTGCCACTGATAGATTAAAGGTGTGCACTGCCACATTGGTCCATTGGAGATCTGAAATCTGTGTTGTGGCTGACTCCAAATAAGAGCTCTGCGAGATAAGGGACACAGGGTCTCGCTCCTTCCAGACAGTTCTGCAGTGTTGCAACCCACTCTGGCTAAGGTTCTCTTTGCTGATTAATTCCCATCATCTTTGCACACTCATTCTAACAATTCTAACACTCCATAATGACTTTAATACCAACCTTCCCTTCTGGTCTCCAAACACAATGAGGGGGACTCTGCAGAGGGAAAGTCACCGTGCCAACAAAATCACTGCAGGACCTCAGCTCAGGGGAAAGGGATTCACTGAAGACAATCTATTTCATCTGCAGGTTAATTATTAAACTGAAAAATTACAGGGATAAGGCAAGATTCACCAAGTATTTTAAGAATACTACAGCTGCAAGGTTCCTGTGTTATAGCCAAGCCTTCTGATTCCATTGCAAACAAAAAGCACCTATGCATTAATGGGAAAATTACAGAAATTCCTTTGACAGCCCAGCAAGTTAGTGATATTTCCAATACACCCATGGTTCTATATATAACCTGAGTGCTATATTTCCTTCTTCAATTTGAGAACCTTTGTTTCACAATAAATGAAGCCATTTAAATACCAACACTGTAAATGACCCCCAATCTCCAAAACAATTTTTCTCATAGAATTTGCACAACAGACTCAACAGAACCCAGATGGTACATAGATGGGTGCTCCAACACATCATTAAACAAGTATCAGGCTGCTCCTTAATAACCAAACCTCCCAGACCAGGAGGAAATATGTGAGGAATTATATAAAATAAAATAATCACAGTTAGCTGGGTGTGGTGGAACACACCTTTAATCACAGTACTCTGGAGGCAGAATTAGGAGGATCACAGTGAGTTCGAGGCCACCATGAGACTACATAGTGAATTCCAGGTCAGCCTGGGCTAGAGTGAGAACCTACCTTGAAAAACCAAAAAAATGGGGAAAATGCACTAAAATAAAGGACCCATATTTCATGACAAAATGTGTAAGCATTTCTAATACATGTTGCTTTTCAAAGATGACATAATACCTTCACCACAGACCATTACAAATACAAATTATATTACACTTACCTCCTGTAACTTGGACTGTATCCACTGGCCCACAATTGCCCAACTATCTCGTGGACAAATGGCCCATATCATTGTGAGAAAAATCATACCAAGGAAATCCAGCAAATGAGCCAAGCTGGCCTTTTCTGCCTGAAAATAATAAAGATAGTGAAAATTATATTTAACAAACTAAGACACTGCAAATGTATATTTTCTAGTTATTGTGCAAATCACACTAAATAATCACATGTGTTTGGCCTTCACCAACCTAGATCCAAAGTGCTGTCTTTAGAGGACGTGTCTTGCACAGGCTCTTGTCCTTCTCTTTGCTTGCATACCTACAAGTATCATGTGCCTTTAACTCCCATTTTCTGAGCGACTTTCAATCAAGGGAGAATGACGGGTCCCTTAACCTACAGTTTTGTTTATCTGCTCAGCACAAAAACTACAAAATGGCCACAACTACCCCCATGGACAGATAATGAGTCTGAAATGAAGATTTAAAAATTCCCAGGCCAGGTGACCTGGAATTAACTATGTGGTGAACCCAGGCCAGGTGTGGTGGTGAACACCTTTAAGCCCAGCACCCAGGCCAGACTGAGGTAGAATGATCGCTGAGGTGAGTTCAAGGCTAGCCTGAGACTGATTCCAGGTCAGTCTGGGATAGAGCAAGACCCTACCTTGAAAAAACAAACAAACAAACAACAAAAAAAAAAACCTTCAGAAATTCACATAGCTATTAGTACACGAACAAAACTCAAGCCCAAAGCAGGGCGTGGTGGTGCATGCCTTTAATCCCAGCACTAGGGAGGCAGAGGTAGGGAGGATCACCGAGAGTTCAAGGCCACCCTGAGACTATATAGTTAATTCCAGGTCAGCCTGGACCAGAGTGAGACCCTACTTCGAAAAACAAAAAAAAAAAAAAAAAAAAAAAACTCAAGCCGAGGCTTCTTCAGTTGCTAATGCAGACACTCTGTCTTTTTAAACAAGTAATTTGTTTACCATCAGACCACCTTTCCAAAGAAAGATGAAGCATGTTATAACAGACGAACCCGTTAAAACAAGAACAATTCAAAAACGATTAAAAGTTTATTTTAAATGAGTCTTTTGAGGGGCTCTTTAGTGCAGCAGGCAGCGCATCAGTCACAGAAATAATTCTCCCATCTTTATGACCTAACACATGAAAGCATAACTCAGTTATGAAAGTTTCTAGCTATATATGTTTTGTACTTCTCACCAAAGAACTGGATCCAATGAATTTTCAAATTTAATTAGAGGAGTAACCAAAACAAGGTTTTATATAAAATATTTGTTTCACATAGCAATGTTAATATAAGTTCAATGGTCTGAATGTTCACTATTTGCCATTAAAGCTCACTGGGGAAGGTCAATGTAAGGCTGACAATGACCACATGCCAGTCATTACCAGGGGTGCAAAATGGCTGAAGACTGGGCTGGAGAGATGGGTTTAGCAGTTAAGGTGCTGGGGTTAAAGGCATGCGCCAACCACACCCAGCTTATTATTTGCATTTTTGACTTAACATTTTGCAATTTACCTTCTTGTTTTCAGTGAAAGAAAATCTACTTCTGACTAATTATGTGGAAAAAAAAAAACTTATATGTTTAATGAACAATTAAAAATGAGTAAAACAAGTAAAATGCACTGGGTGTGGTGGTGCACACCTTTAATTCCAGCACTCAGGAGGCAGAGGTAGAGGATCACCATGAGTTTGAGGCCATCCTGAGACTACATAGTTAATTCCAGGTCAGCCTGGACCAGAGTGAGACTCTACCTCGAAAAAACCAAAAAATAAAAAAAAAAAGAGAGTAAAACAGGGCTGGGGAGATGGCTCAGCAGTTAAGGTGCTCACCTGCCAAGCCTAACAAGCCAAATTCAGGTGCCCAGTACTCACATAAAGCCAGATGAACGTGCACCTGGAGTTTATTTGCAGAGGACCATTCTCTCTCTCTCTCTCTCCCTCCCTCTCTCTCAAATAAATAAAATATTTTTAAATGAGTACAACAAACACATGCTGAGTGAATTTTCTGACTACATTGCAAATATGTTAATAATTACAGGAAGAAAGCAGGGTGTGGTGGCACACGCCTTTAATCCCAGCACTTGGGAAGCAGAGGTAGGAGGATCGCCACGAGTTCGAGGCCACCCTGAGACTACATAGTGAATTCCAGGTCAGCCTAAGCCAGAGCGAGAGCCTACCTCAAAAACCAAAAGGAAAAACAAAAACAAAAAAAAAAAGGGTAAAATTTGAAAAATAATTAGGAAGGGTAAAATTTGAAATAATAATTAATGATCCTGAAAACCAAAAAAAAAAAAACAAAAAAAAAAATTGAAATTTAGCAATGATTGCTTTTAGCAAAAGAGGCAGGTGATACAAACAGTGTTTAGGAGAAACACTCATTGCTGAGTATCATATAGTAAAGACGCTAGTCTCAAAATGAGCGAAGGTTTCTGGTCCAGATGTCGTCTGTGGAAGCCCGCGTCAGCCGGCACGCGGAGGCAAAGGCAAGGCCTTTAGGGACCTTCAGCAGGCTTTGGGGCACACGGGGGTCTGGGAGGGCACTGAGAAAGGCAACTCCCATTCCCGTGCACCAGGGGACCTCTACCCTCCACACGCACTCCCAGGAGCACTCGCCACCGCAGCACCACCCCCGCCCCATCCCCGGCTGGTGCCCCGCCCACAGGGTGCCCGCCCAGCCCGGCCCTCCCTCCACCCGGTTGGGAACCGTCCACCTGGACCCCCGCCCTCCCCACCCCTGGCGCCCCATCTACAGGGGTCCCCGTCCACACTCCCCATGCCACCGCCCCGCCCCCACCCTCAGCCGCAGCATGTAGCCACACCCACCAGAAAACCGCTTCATTCCTTCCCGGCCCTCCACCTCCACAGGTGGCCACGTCTGGGAAACGGCTTCACCCCGCCCCCTCCTCCACACCTCAGAGGGGAAGCCCCGCCCCGTGTTGCCCCCGCCCCTGCGCGTGGCCCTGCCAGCCCCCTCAGGCTCCACAGGTGGCCACGCCAACTGCTTCACCGGCCTCCCCGTTCTCCACCTCAGAGGACAGCCCCGCCCCCTCAGGCTCCACAGGTGGCCACGCCAACTTGATAATTCACCCGCCTCCCCGATCTCCACCTCAGAGGAGAGCCCCAGACAGCCCAGCATCATTCACACAAATAAATTGCAAGTTGATAATGTTTAAGATCACATGTACTGAATAGAGTACTTCATTGATAATATCACATAAGGATGTGTTTAATTCTCATATCAAGCAGGCATTTGAATTGGAATTGGTACATTAAAAAACTATATCTAAGCCGGGCGTGGTGGTGGCGGCGCTTTAAATCCAGCACTCGGGAGGCAGAGGTAGGAGCATCACCGTGAGTTCGAGGCCACCCTGAGACTACATAGTTAATTCCAGGTCAGCCTGAGCCAGAGTGAAAACCGACCTCAAAAAAAAAAAAAAAAAACCTATATCTATAATGTGTGTGCATATATATAGATATACATGTACATATAATTTTTTTTAACACTTTCAGGTCTTGATTCTTTTTTATTTTATTTTTTTTTATTTTTTATTTTTTTTTTTTTTTTTTTTTTTTTTTTTTTTTTTTGGTTTTCAGGTAGAGTCTCACTCTAGCCCAGGCTGACCTGGAATTCCCTCTATTCTCAGGGTGGCCTCGAACTCATGGCGATTCTCCTACCTCTGCCTCCCGAGTGCTGGGATTAAAGGCGTGCCCACCATGCCCGGCTTTTGTTTCTTAATTTTTAACACTTTCTTAATGATACAAATGGTAGAATATACATCAATTTAATATGAGGTCCTGTCTCCCTCTTCCCAAAATATTTTCTCAACTTGCCTCTTACTGGGCTAAAACCTATGAAACAATTTAAATCTTTATAGGTGCAGTACTGAAAGACTGGTTTTAACTAAGAAAAAATTTACACTAAGAACTCATTGTTGCTTTTGTTTTTAATCCCCCCCATGGATAAGGTCAAAAACTCATGTGTATTAAAAAAGTTAAAAAAAAAAAAAAGCCAGCGTGGTGGCACATGCCTTTAATCACAGCACTTAGGAGGCAGAGGTAGGAGGATCCATGAGTTCGAGGGCACCCTGAGGCTTCATAGTGAATTCCAGGTCAGCCTGGGCTAGAGTGAGACCTTACCTTGAAAAACGAAAAATAAAATAAAATAAAATAAGTACCAGGTGTGATAACTCATGCCTTTAATCTCAGCACTCAGAGGCTGAGGTAGGAGATCGTTTTATTCAAAGGCCAGCCTGGACTACATAATGAGTTCCAGGCCAGCCTGGGGTACAGAAGAACCTAAGACAAGAGGATCACAAGGTGAAGGTCAACTTTGGCTACATAGCAAGGGAAGAAAGAAGAGAAGAGAAGAGAAGAGAAGAAAGAAAAGAAGAAAAGAGAAGAAGAGAAAGCAGGCAGGACAGGGCAGGCAGGTAGGGAATGGAAGGAATGAAGGAAATAAAGGGAGGGAGGGAGAAAGGGAATCAAAGAAGAAGAAAGGAAGGAAGAAAGAACAGAGGAAGAGAAGTGAAAGAAAAATGAAAAAGAGAAGAGAGAGAGAAGGAAAAGGCAGGGAGGAAAAGTAGGACAGGAGAGAGGTGGTGAGGAGGGAAGGGAACACAACAAACTGCCAAAAGACATTTAGGACCAAATACTATCTTATTATACCTTGCTTTCAAAATATAAATATTCTCACTACAGAGTTATTTATTCATTCAATTAACACACATTGGGCATTACTTTGCATGCTGTGCTAGTCCTTAAAAAAAAAAAAAAAACAGGGCTGGTGAGATGTCTTCATGGTTAAGGTTCTTGCCTGCAAAGCCAGGTTTGATTCCCCAGGACCCACATAAGCCAGATGCATAAGGGAGCACTTGTGTATGGAGTTCATTTGCTGAAGGTCCTGGCGTGCCCATTCTCTCATCTCTCTCTCTCTCTCTCTAAATAAAAAAAAAAAAAAAAAAAAAAATTTTAAAAAGCAATAAACAAAACAGAGGTTCTTGGCTCCATTGTGCTCACCCCAGTGAAAGGTCAGGAGGAAGACCAACATCCCTTCACCTCCTGTACGCTTGCAGGAGAACAGGTCAAGACAAGAAACAAGCACGGGCCCTGCCTGACCCACCCCAGGACTGCCTGCACGCACAGAGACACAGTCCAGGGCACAGCCCAGCGGTGTCCCCTCATCACACTCACTCCCTCCATCTGAGCGTCAAAAGATGTTTCCCGGGAAACTGACAGTGCACATGAGCAGACACTAGTTAGTGGGTGCACAGTGGGAACACCTTTTCCTTTTCCCAGGAAAGTGACCGGGGGTGTGCACATGGGCAGACAGCACTAGTTAGTGGGTGCACAGTGGGAACACTTTTCCTTTTCCCAGGAAAGTGACCGTGGGGGTGTGCACATGGACAGATGGAGCATAGCACTAGTTAGCGGATGCACAGTGGGAACACCTTTTCCAGGTCTGAGGCTTTCAACTCACTTCTTGTCAAGACTAAAGTTCAAAGCAATGCATCCTCCATATTTAAGAAACTCCCTCTCTGTGCATTACGTGAAGCAATCTCATGAAAACCCACTCTTGTCATGACTTACGAGATCATACTCCAGCTCCGACAGAAGTCTGCAATGCTCTTTCCCCACAAGCAGCAGTTTACTCCTTCCTGTGACGGGACTCACTTCCAGGTAAATGAAATAAAACATTACAAACAGGAATCCAAAACCACTGAGAGCCAGGAACAACTTCCACAGAGTATTCCTCACACTCTTTTTAAACAGTTGCTTCTTGTTAGGAGGAAGGGCCTGCCATCACTTCCTTATGCCTCAGGAGCAAAGAGAAAATTCAAAGTTTGGATAACCCTATCCTCACCTATCACCAAAACTCAAATGCATGTGCTAGAGTTGTCAGTTACAAACACTTGCATCTCCCTCCATAAATATACATGTGTGCTTTATAAGCTTCTTAGCTAAAGAATAGAAAAGTAATTAACCACGTGGAACCAGAGTTAAAATTCTTTTGTAAAAATGTTTTTCTTCCTTCTTTCCTTCTTCCCGCCCTTCTTCCCTTCCTGTTCTTTGAGAGAAAGAGTAAGAGAGAAGACAGAGAGGAGAAAGAAGGGAGAGAGGAGAGAGGAGAATGGAATGGGCACACCAGGGCCTCTGCCACTGCAAAGGAACTCCAGGTACATACACCACTTTTTGCATACAGCTTTTCACGGGTACTGGTGATAGGAGACAGAAATTGGCTATGTAGTCAGGCTAACAGGTCCCCCAAAGTAATGGTGTTTTATTCCTTGACTAAAAGCAGGAAATGTCACTAAGCCTGCAGAAAACCAAATGTTGCACCCTCCAGGAAAGATCTCTAGATTAAGCTTGCACTCTTGCTAGAGGACAGAAATTCTGACCCTCACCTAAGATGACCGGCCCAGCTGTAAAAGCTGGTCTTTGTCCATAGCAACCTGCCGGCCTGGTACCACCTCCTTATGTAACCATTCCCCATACAAAAACCCAGACCTGAGTCTCAAGGTGGGCGTCTCAAACCTCCTCTCTTACCTCTCTGGGCAAGAGCTCTGCCCTCTCCCCATGGGGCTTCTCAAAGCTCTCTCACCTCCCTAGGCTTAAGCCCCTTTCTCTTCATCCTCCTAAAGCTTTAAACTGTAATCAAGTCTTTCTGAACCTTGTCCTCTGGTCAGTGGATTTCATTCTTCAAGTTCACAGAAAGAGGAGCTGGGAACACCCCAAATTACTGGTACACTGGTGTCCAAGGAACCCAAAATTCGTGTATCACTGGGAAATCAAACCCAGGCCTACAGGCTTTCCAAGTAAGTGCCTTTACTGCTGAGCCATCTCTCCAGGCCCAGGGTTAAAACTCCTAATGCTGTGCTGGGTGTGGTGACTCACGCCTTTAATCCCAGTACTCAGGAGGCAGAGGTAGGAGGATCGCCATGAGTTCGAGGCCACCCTGAGAATACAGGGTGAATTCCAGGTCAGCCTGGGCTAGAGTGAGACCCTACCTCGAAAAACCAAAAAAAAAAAAAAAAAAAAAAAAATAATGCTCTTTGGAGTTTTTATCTATTTGAAGTAGAAAAGCTAAGGTGAAGAGTCATTTCACCACAAATACCACTAATTAATTAACATTGACTGTTACCATATGGAAGCACTCTTCTGATGACTTAGTAAGTATGACTTGCCCAAATGAACACCCTGGGGTTACAGAACATCTTCCCCACCATTCTTCCCACACTCCTCAGACATCACACCACCTGGCAGTGCTCCAGCAGAGCCGGGCAGAAGGGCAGCAACTCTGCCTTGACTCAGGAAGTGGATGGCGCTGCTCAGGAACAGAAATGCCACTGTCCTTTCCAGAGATGAGAAAGAAAAGGCACTGGGATGAGAAGCACTAAAAATCAGGAAGTGGACTTTCCTAGTACCACTGAGAGGGTCCATTTTCTGCAGGCAACAGTTCTCTCAACTGCTTATCACAGCTCATCTTTTTATTAATGTGTTAAATATTGGGACAAAACCTCTGCCTTATAAATTCACTTGTAAAATCTTAAGAAAGAATGCAACATGTATCATTCTGTTGATAAGACCTTAATTTACAAAGCAATCGCTTATAGTTGTCATAACTGTCTTAGGTTGCTGCTGTCATTGGGAAGTCCCCAGCCTGTGGTACTATTAGGAGGCGGTGGAACCTCCTCTAGAAGCAAGTTAGGTCATCGGGAAAGTGCCCTTAGACACGATATTGTAATGTGCATATACCGCGCACGCACACACACACACACACACACACACACACACACAAGCAAATTAAGAGAAAATTCCAGAGTCAGTAAGAGCCTCTTCCAGAATGGGTGGAAGAGGGATAGAGCAGGACGCCCAACATTCCCCTGTGGCCCTGCTGGTCAGTGACCCCCCGTCCCATCCCCACAGATGACTGCATGGGGCAATGCATAGACACACACACCACATACCCCATACACAAGAACAAATATACAAGTAACTTTAAGTAAACAACTTATAAAGATTAGCACTCAGAAAGCTGGGCATTCATGTACACAAAGACACACATACAAATAAATATAACAAGAACTCCAACAGCTATTATCCCTAGAAATCTGGATGAGTCTGTTGCTTGACCTGGGAGGCAAGGTAGTTATCTATTTTCTGAATACCAACAAGAAAACATAAAGGATCAATATATTCCAGAGCAAGAGTTAGCCCCCAAAGGTGTGCCTGCTCCAGCTTCTGAACTGGTTTTGGCCCTGTTGTAGAAATTTTATGGAAAAATCACTCTAACACCAGTAATGAATGAAAGTAGAGAAGTTTATTACCCAGGGGGGCAAAAAAGTTTGAGGTACCTTTTAAAAAAATTATTTGTATTTATTTATTTATTTATTTATTTATTTATTTATTTATTTATTTATTTATTTAGAGAGAGAGAGAGAGAGAGAGAATATAGGCACACCAGGGTCTCCAACCACTGCAAAGGAACTCCAGACTCATGTGCCACCTTGTGCATCTGGATTATGTGTGACCTGGAGAATCAAACCTGGGTTGTTAGGATTCACAGGCAAGTGCCTTAACCACTAAGCCATTTCTCCAGCCCTGAGGTAGCTTTTTTTAAATTTTATTTTTTATTTATTTTAAAAAATTTTTTATTGACAACTTCTATACTTACATACAAAAAAATGCATGTTTCCACCCTCTGCCCGCATACCCCTTTAGAACTCCATTCCCCATATCCCCTCCCTCTCTCCATTAGCCTCTTTTAATTTGATGTCATCATCTTTTCTCCTATTATGAGGGTCTTGCGAAGGTATTGCTAGGCACTGCAAGGTCATGGATACCAAGGCCAATTTCTGTCTGGACAGTTGCATTGTAAGGAGTCTTACAATTCCTTTGGCTCTTCCATTCTATCTGCCCCCTCTTCCGCAATGGGCCCTGAGCCTTGGAGGGTGTGACAGAGGTGTTTCAGTGCTGGGCACTTGAGGTAGCTTTTTAAAGAAGTTGTGGCCCCAACTGAAGATTTTATTTTTTTATAGTTTTTATGTCAAGGGGAGGGACAAGTGAACTAGCAAGATATGACAATTTGCATATCAATCATGTTTATAGTCAGGACACCCTAACAATGAACTCCATTTTACTTTGTTTTAGCCTAAACTGGTTTTTTAAAAAGTTTTTTGAGGTAGAGTCTCACTCCAGCCTGGAATTCACTAGGTAGTCTCAGGGTGGCCTCGAACTCACAGCGATTCTCCCATCTCTGCCTCCCGAGTGCTGGAATTAAAGGTGTACACCACCATGACAAGCACAAAAACCAATATGTCTTTTTTAGAAACACCTGGATTTTATTTATTTTGTTTGTTAGTTTTGAGGCAAGCCCAACAGACTGCTCTTTATTTATATTATATTATTTTATTTATTTATTTTTTATTTATTTTTGGAGAGAGACACAGAAAGAGACAGACAGAGAGGGAGAGGGAGACAGTCTCTCAGCTGCTGTGAACAAAATCCAGATGTATGCGCCACCTTGTGGTTAAGTGCGGCATTGAGCCCTAGCATCACTTTGCATATGGCTAAACGTGAGACCTGGAGATTGGAACCGGGTACTTAGGCTTAGCAGGCAGGTGCCTTAACCACTAAGCCATCTCTCCAGCCCTATTTATTTACTTTTATTGATAACTTCCTTAATTGTAGACACTATCCCATGGTACTTCCCTCCCTCCCCCCACTTTCTCTTTCCAAACTCCACTCTCCATTGTATCACCTCCCCCACTCAATCAGTCTCTCTTTTAATTTTGATATCATCTTTTCCTCCCTTTTTTTTTTGAGATAAGGTCTCACTCTAGGCCAGGCTGACCTGGATTCACTATATAGTCTCAGGGTGGCCTCCAATTCAAGGTGATCCTCCTATCTCTGCCTCCCAAATGCTGGGATTAAAGGTGTGCACCACCACGCCCGGCTTTTCCTCCTATTATGATGGTCTTTTGTAGGTATTTCCAGGCACTGTGAGGTCATGGATATCCAGCCCATTATGCTACTCTCACTTTTGGTTAAAGAAGCTTCTCTTTTCAGATGACCTTGGGATGACTCAGAAGGCACCATGGAGCTGAGAAGAAGAGACAGAGGAGTGCTCAGCACTGAAAGATCTCTAACACACCTTCCAAAGCAAAGAGTCCATTGCAGAAGAGGTAACAGAAAGAATGTAAGAGTCAAAGGAAGGGGAGGACTCCTTACAATATTGTTTAAATGAGTAGGATACACTCCCTAAAAACGAAAGCACAGACATGGGAACACAGCTACAATGCAATGGTGTTAGGGCAGCATGGGAACACAATACAGACCTGCTCCATCTGTCATGTCTGTTGGGAACCCCAATGAAAATATGAACAGGGAGGCATGAAATAAAATTGCTTTACAGAGCTAAAACTATAAGTCCAGGAGTCACCAGCAAGAAGGAAAAAAGACTGAACTTTTGGAAATGGGACAGAATTCTCTCAAAGAGTCCACTAAGGATTTCAGGATGGGGGAGGACAGCAGTTGGAAGACAGGACCCTGAAGAATCGAATAAAAATGTTTCTAGAAGAAAGCCAGATGTAGTACTGTGTGCCTATAATACAGGAGGCTGAGACAGGAAGACTGCTGCGAGTTCAACCAAAAATAAACCTATAAGCAAAAGAATGAAAGAAGAAGAATTTAAATGAGGACAAAGATGCCCAAAGGAAGTAGAAGTGGAATTGGAGAGAGTTGTTATCGCTTTTCATTAATACCAATTTATCAACATTTGATTTTGTATTTACTTTAAAGATAATAGTACTTGCTGGGCATGGGGACAAACTCCTCTGATTCTAGAACTTAGGAGGGAGAGGCAGGAGAATGGCTGCAAGTTCAAGACCAACCTGAGCTTCATAGCAAGTTTCTATTTCAAAAAAATAGATGACAGTAATTGAAATTAATATTTAAGAATGTCTAAAGTTGTTACCTGACACGTCAGAAAGTCTGTCTCTACTCATCCTAGATAGAGAAGGTTACAATAAGAAATGATTCCACTCAAGCCTTCTTTGGCAAGCCAGTGAGTTTACTAGGGTCACTTGTAAGAGGGGGAGTGACTGTGGCAGCTGTATTATGGAAGGCCTTAGCAGTGCATGTGATGACTTGAGAACGTCGCTTCTTTACAGTGTACTCTTTGCTAACCTTCCGCCTCCTGTAGATTTCAGCATGGCCAGACACTGTGGAGCTGGGACAGGATGACATGGAGCTGGTTGGGTAGGAGAGAAGAAATGGCCTTTGTCACACATGAAGAACTGATGACCACCCCCGCTCCACTAGAGAATAAGAATAAGCCTAATCTTGCTGGAGATGGCTTAGTGGTTAAGGTGCTTGCCTGTGAAACCTACCAGGTTCGATTTTCCAGGTCCCACATAAGCCAGATGCACAAGTGGAACATGCGTCTGGAGTTTGTTTGCAGTGGACAGAGGCCCTGGCATGCCCATTATCACTGTCTCTTTCTCTTCCTCTGTCTCTAATAAATAAAAAAAAATCTTTTAAAAATACCAAAAAAAGGGCTGGAGAGATGGCTTAGTAGTTAAGCGCTTGCCTGTGAAGTCTAAGGACCCCGGTTCGAGGCTCAATTCTCTAGGACCCACGTAAGCCAGATGCACAAGTGGGCACATGCATCTGGAGTTCGTTTGCAGTGGCTGGAGGCCTGGCGTGCCCATTCTCTCTCTCTCTCTCTCTCTCTATCTCTGTATCTCTGTATCTCTGTATCTCTCAAATAAATAAATAAATAATAAAATATTTTTTTTAAAATACCAAAAAAGAAAGAATAAGACTAATCTTGTGATGGCCTCCTGGGGTTTATCCACTGCTGCTCTGGTTTTGAGTTGGAGACCAAGTGATACGTGGAGGATTGAGTTGGAGACCATGCAATACCTGAAGGACAGTGTTTCACAGCAGGATGTTTAGGGGATTTTTTTTTTTTTTTTTTTTTGAAGGGTCTCACTCTAGGCCAGGCTGACCTGGAATTCACTATGTCATCTCAGAGTGGCCTCAAACTCATGGTTATCCTCCTACCTCTGCCTCCTGAGTGCTAGGATTAAAGGCCTGTGTCACCACACCCGGCTTCACAGCAGGATTTTAAATACAGGCACTTCCTGCAGCTTGAGAACAAGGCTAAGTAGAATGCAAGATGATTTCAGAAGAATGGACAGAGTTGTCAGAATTCATAATCATGTTGTTATTTTCTGGCCACTGTGGTGCGCGCCTGTCATCCCAGCACTTGGGAGACTGAGGCAGGAGAATCAAAACTTGAGGACAGCCTGGGCTTCACAGTGAGACCCTGTTTGGGAGAAGGGGGTATTGGTACTTTCCTGTTTTATGAGGAGTGTCAACAAAAATGATGAAATCAGGCCTCAGCTAGCCACAGCAAAAAAAAAGAGATTTACAAAGTGAGCCAGCAGCTTAAGCACTGATTTCAGCATTTGCATTGTCATGTAAAAATCTCAGGAGCCAGGCACGGTGGCACAGGCCTTTAATCCCAGCACTCAGGAGGCAGCAGAGGTGGGAGGAGTGCTGTGAATTCAAGTCCACCCTGAGATAGGACCCAATGATCCTAAAGGGGTAGTTGATTCATGTTAGCGAAATGCACTGCTGAGGTAAAATAAGGCACTAAAAATTTACTAAGAAACCATTCTGTCCATCTGTTTTGTTTTTATTTGATGGTACCATATCTATATGGGCCTCTAAAACTCAACTTTGATTTTTTTGTGATTATATTTGTTTTGGAAGGTCAGGGTCATGACCTGGAACTCAACTCTGGAGCTTCACACTGCCCTCAAACTCACAGAAGTTGTCCTACCCTAGGTACCAGACTGCCCACTTTGTGATATATATATATATATATATATATATATTATTTTTTTTTTTTTTTTTTTTAAGCTTTCTGAGGGAGGTTCTCACTCCAGCTCAGGTTGTCCTGGAATTCATTATGTAGTCTCAGGCTGGCCTCGAACTCTCATCTATCCTCATACCTCTGCCTCTTAAATGCTGGGATTAAAGACGTGTGCCACCACACCTGGCAACTTTGTAATAATTTTTAAAGTTTAGAAACAGTCATTTGTAAGGGGAGTTTGGAAAATAAAAGCAGTCTTTTCAAAGATATATATCTAGGAAAACTTAAAAATCTTACTAACCACATGTGTTTCTATTTGTTTTTAATACTAGTTTATACAACATGAGATATTTCCAGCTCTCTTACTCTACTGATTTCTTAGGCTTAGTTATAATTTTGTTTATAATATCCTCACCAAGCCTTTCTAGAGTTACTGAGTAAACAGTTATCTTCTTTATGACTTAGGTGTGCATATGCATGAGTGTAAATAGTGCCACTTGAGGTAGAGCGCAGTAATACATGCCTGCAGTCCCAATACATGGTAAGGCTGCCAGGCCACACTGTGCTGCAGAGCAAGTTCCAGGCCACCCTGGGGTGTACATAGGGCCTTGTCCCTCCCCCCAAACACACACACAATAGTGACACCTGAGGCCAATCACCTGTTTAAAGTATTTCCCTCAGAATCTCATCTCACCTTAAAATATTTAAAAAAAATAAATTTAAAAAAATGGTCAGAATTTTAGCCTAAGTCCCTATTTTGCTACAAGAGGGAGGAGTGGAAATGATATTCAGCTGAGCACATTGTTGTTGTGAATAACACTGAAGCGTCCCTAGATGGAAGGAAAGAAACCGCGATTCTGGAGAGGTAATAACTATTGATTCTGTATAGCAAGTACACTCTGTACTGGCAAGCAAACTGAGCGAGTCTTTAAGCAAACATCCGCAAGAGTGTAGAGTGAATATTCTTGCCATTGAAAGGTTGATGATATGAAATCCCTAGGCAGTTCACTGGCTTATTAGGCCTTGTTAGTGGTTTTATTGGCACCATGTTTGCAATAAGAATCTCTAATTTAGCAGCTGGGCATAGTGGCTCATGCCTTCAATCCCAGAACTTGAGAGGCAGAGGTAGGAAGAGGTTTGTGGTGAGTTCAAGGCCACCCTGAGACTACACAGAGACTGAGACAGTGAATTCCAGGTCAGAGGGGTGAGGAATAGCACAGCGTGAAAGTGTCTGTCTAGCATACATGAGGTCCTGAGTTCAGTCCCCAGCACTGCAAAATGAAAAGCAGAAAGAAAACCCTCTGGCTTTACATTTCAATAGTTTTCATATGGCTAAACCTTCTGCTTTTGTTTCATTTTTCCTCATGTCTTCAAGTGTTCCTGTTACCAATCTCTTTCATCTTTTAGTGGCATTCTCTGTACTAGAAGATTGCAGCTTAAGTATTAATGCTAAATGTTAAAGTCAGATTGGTTTTTCATTTTGTTTGTGAGGAGAGAGGGGGGAAAAGAAAGAATATGGGCATGTCAGGATCTTTTGCAAGTGGAACTACAAATGCATGGGCCACATTGTGTATCTGCTTTTATGTGGGTATGGGGGGAATTGAACCCGGTCAACATGCTTTGCAAGCAAGTGCCTTTAACCACTGAATCATCTCCGTAGCCCCAGGATTGTCTTTTACAGTGTGCATTCTATGTTGTGTAATTTTGATTTTTGTGGTACTAGTGATTCAACCCAGCAAGGCAGAGCTTTGCCCCTAAGGTGCACACCCCAGATCCTTATAATATGAATTATAAATGCTTTGGTTTCTAAGCTTTACATACCAATAAAAATGCAGTTTGGTTTTTTTTAAATATTCAATAAGCATTTTTAAAATAAAAGGGAGTTGAAGAGATGTTACAAGTCTTCCAGCCTAAGTCCTATTCTACAGTACCCACATAAAGCCAGACACAAAGGAGTGCCGTGCATCTGTGATCCCAATTCACCTGCTGCACTGGGAGGCAAAGCCAGGAAACTCAGGGTCAGCTAAGCTGGTGCACATGAAGCAACAACAAGGGAGAAACTACCTCCAGCAAAAGTGGAAGGAGACACAAACACCCCAAGGTTGTCCTCAGACCTCCACATGCGCACTATGATACACGCACCCACACACACACATATACATCCATGCATAAATACAGACACACAAACAGTAAAACAAAAAAAGTAAAATAACACATCTTGAATTTCTAAGCTTGCAATGTAGAGTTCTGTCGTTATATATTCCAAATCTGGAGGATTCTAAGCTTGAAGAGACCATTGTGTCTAGCATCATTCTACTTAGTCAATTACAACATTTATACAAGAACTTGTGCTTTATATCCATTTGTTAAGTAGAAATTCCCTAGGAATTTAAACAGAAAGTTTATCATTCTATCTAAACAACAAAATTATTTTCTCAAGTAGCTAGTTTGTTTGTTCTTTCTTTTTTTTTTTTTTCCTCCAAGGCAGGTCTCACTCTAGCCCAGGCTGACCTGGAACTCACTCTGTGGTCCCACGATGGTCTCAAACTCACAATGATCCTCCTACCTTTTCCTCGCTAGTGCTGGAACTAAAGGTATGCACCACGATGGCCAGGTAGTTTGTTTTCTATCTAAAGGAATTTTGAGGTTAAAGTCTGGAATCTGCCTACAAATTTCTTGACTGAGTAGCATAATACTCTGTAGCTTTCTATTTAAAGAGGAACTACTATGGATTTACTGAAGCAACATCACTGTTTTATTTATTTTCTTTATTATTTGAGAGAGAAAGAGGCAGAGAGAGTGAGAAAGAATGAGAATTGGCATGCCAGGGCCTCCAGCCACTGCAAATGAACTCCAGATGCATACAACATCTTGTGCATCTGGTTTACATGAGTCCTGGGGAATCAAACATAGGTCCTTTGGGCTTTACAGGCAAGTGACTTAACCACTAAACCATCTCTTCAGTTCCCACTTTTTGAGATATTTTTTCATTTTGTTATTTGAGAGAGAGAAGAGAGAATGAGAATGAGTGAGAATATCATTATTTTAACAAAATATCCAAGGGTTCAAGGCTCTGCTAGTTGTAAACACACTATTTGATGACTATCTAGTGGGTCTGGCAGGATGTGAAAGAATGTCATGGTGGTAGGGTTTTGCCATAGATCACAGTTGAGTTATGAACTTGAGGCTCTATCCATTAACGGTCAGAAATATGCAAACTGCTTTATACACAGATTCCAAACTCTGCAAGGTAGGCAGTTAACTTCTTAGATGACAAATCAAGATGCAGAAGCAGAGAGGAATGACAGCCTCCCTTAGTTTAAATCCAGACCTGCTGCTCTCTGTGAAATAAACAATCCCTACCTCCTAAGATTACTATGAGAACAAATTAACTCCTATCTGCATTCTAATTACAGTAACCTGACCTATAGCAAGAACTACATATGTACATTTTGCTCAAATAAAAGAACTTTAGTACTGAAAGTGAGAATTGGAGATTCAAACTGAGCTTTGTTAAGTGTAGCCTCCCCACAACACCAAGGAAGGACCACTTCATATCCTTTATACATGACATTTGCACTGGATTTTTATCCAAGAAATCTAGTCCTTCAAATATGAACTTTATTTCTAAGCATCGAGTATACATACTTTGAGTTATAAAATACATGTGTGGCACATGATTCAACATCAAGCCCAAGAATTAGGAATATACAATGACTGGGAAGTATTACTCCATATGCACTGGGCAAATAAATATACTGTGTAGTATTGATCAGTACATTTTGAATATTAAGTGTCTGACATATTCAGTATGGAAAAGCCATACTGGTAGAAAATAAAACATACACTTTAATTCATGAGGTAGATAGCCTACCCAGATATCTGTGAGTCATTACCATCCGAATCATACTGAAAACTTGTGTCAAGCTGATGGTTTAAGATATGATCACTACATTGAAATTCAATCTGGCTTGTACATAATTTCCTACTTATTATCATCATATGAAGCCAATAATAGATTTTTAAAAATTAATTACCATTCTTATTTCATTTTAGATTTTATGTTTACAATAAAAAAAAATGTCTTGTCAACACACCTTGTGTGGATAACTCCTGTAAGTGGGCTGGTGGTGAATTTCTGTCTACAGTGGGTGCCTTCTGAAGTTTGGGAAAATAATGTTGTATGGCTACCAAGTCAGCCTGTTTACGAACTCCAATGAAAATCTCTTACCTGGATATCTCAAGCTAGAAACAATGGTTATGATCTGGACACCAGTCCCTAACACAGAGATGTCTTGGGATAATAAGTGTAATAGTGAAATGGCACGGGGTGTGATAAAAAAAAAGCAAATGTGTGGTTCTTGCAGGAAGCAACAGCATTATGCTTCACATTCTGGAGGTGCACTGGGGGCCAGTAGCATCCTACTGGTTTCTTCCTGAAGAATAGGACACAGAGGCCATTAAGTAACAAGGTTCCCCCAAGGAATAATTGTTTCTAGTATATGTAGCATGCAGCCTGTTGGCTTCAATAGCATTGCTTTTAAGATTGCCCTGGAATTCGATAAAGACAGGTCAGACTGACATATTAAAATCACAGATACACAATGAGATGTTTTATGTTTCAAAATATTGATGTTCCAAAAGACATGAATTTTTAAGAGTAAGTTTGTAATGGAGTCCAATTAAATGCAGAAATAATGTACCTCTAATTGCTTAATTGCTTAATTCTGTAACTATTTTTATTGTAAAATTAGTTCTTCATACTCAGGGAGATAACTATTGATTCTATGTGTGTTTTTTGGAGAGAGACAGAGAGAGGGAGAGAGAGAATGGGAGTGCCAGCAGCCTCTCAGCCACTGTGGACCAACTCCAGATACGTGCAGCCCCTTGTGGGCAAGTGTGACATTGTGCCCTTGTGTCACTTTGCATCTGGCTAAATGTGGGACCTGGAGATTGGAACCTGAGTTCTTAGGCTTAGTAGGCAGGCGCCTTAACCGCTAAGTCATCTCTCCAGCCCTAGTGATTCTATTTTTTGAAGAAAAAGTGTTAATTCTTGCAGTAAAATACCCTGATAAAAAATGTTTAAAAAATACCAGCAACATTCTTCACAGAGATTGAAAAAAAATCTCAAAATTCATATGGAATGGCAGAAGGCCTCAGATATCCAAACATATTCTCAGGAAAAAGAAAACCATACCCAATCTAAAGCTATATTACAAAGTCATAGTGACAAAAACAACATGATAGTGGAATAAAAACAAAAACATATACCAATGGATCAGAATTGAAGACCCAGGATGTAGGGCAAGTAATTACAGCTGCTTGATCTTTGACAAAGATGCCAACAATGTGGACTGGAGAAAAACAGCATCTTCAACAAATGGTGCTGGACAAATTGGATGACAATATGTACAAAAAAAAAAAAAAAAATAAACCTACTAATTTCATCATATACAAAAATCAACTCCAAATGAATTAAAGGCCTCAGTATAAGACCTGAAACTCTTCAACTAAAAAAATAGGAGGCGCCCTTGGTTTCCCTTGAGAAACAGATAGTAAGACCCTATTGCTGAAGACATCTCTTGCCTGAGAGGCAAGGTCACTGAGAAAACAAGCTGGTGCTGAGCAGAAAGCCTTCTCCCTGTAGACCAGCCAACTGAAAGCTGGAAAAAGCTGCACTGCATGCAGTGTATGGGAGACAGAAATCAGCAGTGAAACAGTGGACGCTGAATATTCAAATTTGGCCAGACAGGCCCAAGGACTGAACGGGTGCAATAGTGGCGTGTCTACTCTTGAGGTAACCAACTGCTCCATAATTGGACTGAAGGCCCTCTCTACGGGAGGGAATACATACCTGGTACTGAAAAACCTAAGCAAAAGTCTATGGTAGGTGAGGTCATGAGCCTTAGGGGTATAAAGCCTGCTCATGTATGACTAAATGCATATACTATTCCCCCACCAAGCTGCCCTGAAAATACTACACTTAATGCTCATATTCACATATTAACGCTACTCTCACTTCTGGTTAGGAAGCTTCTCTTTTTTTCAGATGGTGATGACCACTGGGATGATCCAAAAGGCAACATAGTGCTGAGAAGAAGGGATGGAGGAATGCCCAGCACTGAAACACCACTGTCACACCCTCCAAGGCTCAGGGACCATTGCAGAAGAGGGGGCAGATAGAATGGAAGAGCCAAAGGAAGGGTAAGACTCCTTACAATGCAACTGCCCAGACAGAATTTGGCCTCGATATCTATGACCTTCCAGTGCCTAGCAATACTATCGCAAGACCCTCAAAATAGAAGAAAAAAAAATGACATCAAATTAAAAGAATGACTAATGGAGAGAGGGAGGGAATATGATGGAGATTGGAGTTCTAAAGGGGAATGGGGAGGGCAGGAGAGGGGAGGGGGGGGATGTTGTTTTTTTTTGTAAAATATAGAAGGTGCCAATAAAAAAAAATCAATTAAAAAAATAGGAGGCACTCTCCACAATATAGGACTGGCAAAAGGCTTCCAGAACAAAACCCCAGTAACCCAGTAAGATAAACAAGTATTCAGTCAAGTCTGGTGGCACATGCCTTTAGTCCCAGCACCTGGGAGGCATAGGTAGGAGGATAACTGTGAATTCAAGGCTACCATGAGATGACAGAGTGAATTCCAGGTCTGCCTGAGCTAGAGTGAGCCCTTACCTCAAAAAAAAAAAGCCATAAAAAAAAAAAAAAGCACTCAACCAATGGGAGCTCATGTGTAGCGCCCGCACTACCAAGACCCCCCGCTGGGCGAGGTGCCGAGACTGAAGAGACACTCACTGGGTCATTCATGCTGTGCTTCAAGAATGCCGTTTATTGAAGTCAGAGGGTGAAATATATACAGTCTTACAGCACTGTGGAAATGTAGCAGGGTCAGAAGGTCATGTTCTCATATCCTGTTGTTTATATCCTGTTGTTTACTGTTAGAAAGAGCTACCTGGGGCAAACGGAACTTGCGGTAAGGCCATAAAATGGGAGTGGAAGCAGGATGTTCTTAGGCAAACAATCCTTGGTCATGTCAATCAAGCAGGGCAACCGACTCCCCAGGAAGGTGTACCCCACACTCATGAAGCTGAAAAGTTTTTTGCAGACAGATAACATACCACAAGCAGAGCCAATAGATTACCCACTGAATGGGGGAAATACTTTACTATTTATAGCACTGACAGAAGCCTATTATCTAGAATCTCCAAAAAAACTCTAAAAAAGTGATCAAAAAAAAATCCACTCCAAAAGTAAGACAGAAAACTGAATAGGGAGTACTCAGAGGAAGGATTACAAATGGCTAACACACAATTAAGAAAATTTTTATATATATACATATAATTTATATATAATAAATACATAAATATAATATATTGCACCTCACCCCAGTAAGGATAGCAGACATTAAAAAAATTAAATGGGGCCAGACATGGTGGTGCATGCCTTTAATCCCAACACTTGGGAGGCAGAGGTAGCAGGATCGCTGTGAGTTCGAGGTCACCCTGAGACTACATGGTTAATTTCAGGTCAGCCTGGGCCAGAGTGAGACCCTCCGTCAACAAAACCAAAAAAAATTAATTAATTAAATGAAAAAAAATAGTGGTGCACGCCTTTAATCCCAGCACTTGGGAGGTGGGAGTAGGAGGATTACTGTGAATTCATGGCCTCCTGAGACTACATAGTGAATTCCAGGTCAACCTGGACAAGAGTGAAACCCTTCCTTGAAAAACTTTAAAAAAAAAAAAAAAAGAAAGAAAAAAAAAAAGAAAAAAGAAAAAAAAGAAAAAAAAAACAAATGTCAAGGATGTGGAGAAATAGGAACACTCATTCACTGTTGGTGGAATGTAAACTGGTAAAACCAGTATGGAAAGCAATATGGAGACTCCTGAAAAGGATGACAATAGAGTTACCAACAGACCCTGATCTTCCCTTACTGGCTATTTACCCTAAAAGCTCCACATTCAGAGATATTCGCTCAGCCTTGTGTATAGCTGCTCAATTCAATTCATAATAACTAAAAACTAGAATCAACCCAGGTGCCCATCATTGGATGAATGGATAACCAAGATGTAGTATATGTACATGACGGAATTCTCCTCAGCAGTAAGAAAAAAAAAACATATTGGCATTTGTAGAAAAATGGTCGAACTTGGAACAGATCATTCTAAGTGAGCTCACACAATCACAGAAAGATAATCATCACATGGTCTCAGTCCCCTGTTTTTAACCTGGAACAGCCTGAGTTGCTGACATACCTGAATAGCATCTCAAAGCTTGGACAATATAGGGAAGGTAGTGCTTGGGGGGGGGAAAGGGTACACAAAACTGAACCCAAATTGAACTGGTACCATACAATCCTATATCCTGGAAGTTAGGTTAAAGGTGGAACCCTCAAGAGGACCTTAGGAGGAGCACCTGAATCAAAGCCTTATACTGAAGACCTGTGACAAGGAAAGTCATGAGTCCTAGGGCTGTAACACCTGCTGGTATCTGGCTAAATGCATATACTATGCTCACAAAACTGCCTAGTAAACACTTCTCTTAATGTTCATGCCCATATATTAATGCTACTCTCACTTTTTTTGGTTAGAGAAGCTCTCATTTCAGATGGCAATGACTCAAAAGTCACCACAATGCTGACAAGAAGTGACAGAAGAGTGCTGACCACTGAAACATCTTTATGGTTTATTGTCTATAATTATGGAAGTTATCAATAAAAAAATTAAGAAAAAAACCACTGGGCTGGAGAGGTGGCTCTGTGGTTAAAAGGCGACTGTTTGTAAAAAGCTGATAGCACAGGTTTGGCTCCTCACTACCCACATAAAGGCAGATGCACAAAGTAGCATAGGCATCTGGAGTTCACTTTGCAGTAGCAAGAGGTCCTGGCATGCCTAATCCCCCTCCCCACTTGCAAATAAATAAAAATATTTTTAAATGTAAAAACTACATCTATTAAATTTTTAGAAACATGAAAAAATCTTTAGTGACAGGTCCACCCCTCTCCTCCAAATGCTTGTACAATTAGCACTTCTGGAAAATGGAGGCAATTTCTATTTAAAAGCTAGTCTTTGAGTTTTGGATTTGTCCAACAAATATAATGTACAGCCTGTACCACCCTCCACCCCCGATGAAAACAATTATCTGTTGCCTGTCACGTGTTTAAACTGATTCTGGTCTGCCATTCCCATTTTGTGCATCTATCAACTCTGACTTCACACTAATAAGGTGGGAAGACCCCAGCAAGTATTACTTATCAAAAAGAAATGCCTTCAGCTGGGTGTGGTGGAACATGCCTTTAATTCTAGCACTCAGAAGGCAGCGGTAGAATTACTGGGAGTTTGAAGCCACCCTGAGACTACATAGTGAATACCAGGTCAGCCTGGGCTACAGTGAAGCCCTACGTCAAAAACAAAACAAAAACAAAAAGAAATGGCCTCATTTCAGAAAGTAGTTGTCCTCTTAGGTTTACCAGAAAAAGCAGTAGCTCCACTACTATGCTGCACAAAGGAAAGCCATCACAGGTCTATGAACCACTGATGGTTTGGCCCAGCTGAAGCCCAGTCAATGACAGTGTTTTGGGCTGCTGTAAGTGTTCAGCCTCAACACCAGCTATGAAAACTAAAGTGGGCACAGCAGCTTTGCTCAGAAGTCTAGGCTCTCTTCTTCGTAGCTCTAAGCATCATTTCTCCTGATTATCTTACTATTTTGTTTTAAGTATTTACTTATTTGCAAACAGAGATGGGGGGAGAATGATATATGCCAGGGCCTCTAGCCACTGTAAACTCCAGATGCATGTGCCACTGTGCATCTGGCTTATACAGGTAGTGGGGAATTGAACCCAGGTCATTTGGCTTTTCAGGCAAGCACTTTAACTGCTGAGCCATGTCTCCAGCCCTATCTTGGATGTTTTTACTGACATTAGCTATTGCCAATGGTCCGTTTGGTCTGCTAACTTAAAAGATGGTGTATTGAAGACACTCACTACAATTATAGGAGGAAAAAGCACTTAACCTTCATAGCTCAGGCTGCCACCACTGATGCCTAGATCCGACACTATTCCAGATGTGCCTATACCATCCATCATTATAAACCAGTCTCAAAGTCAATGCCCCTATACTTCTGATGTAGAAATTTGACACTGCATGCTCAATTTCTGATACCTACTCAAAGTCTGTTTGCCTATCAGTAGGAGCTGAATCACACAGAATGTCATACAATTCTTATTTACTGATTGACACTGGTCCTTTCACCCAATCTCAGGATTATCTGTGGTTCATGAAAACAATTTACATCATTATGTTCAGCTTTCTGGGCCATTTGCTATTTGAGACTGGTCTCAAAAACCATGCAGTAAGTGGATAATAGTCAAGGTATGGATGGATCTCTCATGCTTCTTACCACCCATAGAGATCAATTTACAGAGTATTGTAATAATGTTCTCAGTGACTCAAAAAAAAAGGCTGATCATCAAGTTCAGTTGTCCCCACAAAGGGATCATCTCTTCTCAGCTGTTTCCTGAGTAATGATGACAAACAAAAAAATGGGAAGCTTATACAAACCTAATTGAAAATCTAGGATCCTGTCCTAAACATTCTTAGACATGATATTTTTTTGTCTGTTGCTTTTGAGGTGGTCTCTCTCAAGCTTTTGTTTTGCTGAGTGGGTTAAGCCAATGTGTATTCAGAACTGAATGGCAATGCAAGGGATTTACAACATGTGAAAAAGGGAAAGGAAGAAGCCTCACAAACAAACCCAAGAGAACTTTCATGGTAGCTTTCCAAACTTGTCCAATGATATTTTTGTCTCAGACAGTGGTCTTAGATCCTGCATCAAAAGGTTTAGGGTTAAGCCAATGTGTATTCAGAACTGAATGGCAATGCATAGATCCTGCATCAAAAAGTTTAGGTCTAAGCTAAGCAGGCATGGTGGTGCACTTGAATCCCAGCATTTGGAAGGCAGAGGTGGAAGGATAACCATGAATTGGCCTGAGACATAGTTAGTGAATCTAGGTCAGCCTGGGCTAGAGTGAGACACTTCCTAAGGGGGAAAATGCTCCAAAGAGGTTTAAGTCTAATGTGAAAAAAGCAGTATGATTATTGCTTAAACAGAGAATGTAGAGACAAAAGTACCTAAGTCAACCTGTTGGGAACAAGCTGGCCATGGACCAAGACCAGAAAGATGGTAAGATCAGCAATAAACAGAAAAAAGATAGAGCATATGCATACTACTACTATGTGACAGTCATTGTTTCCAGTGATTTACACATATTAAAGAAAGATCTTAGGCCGGAGGGATGGCGTAGCAGGTAAGGCACTTGCCTGTGAAGCCTAAGGAAACAGGTTTGATTCCTCAGTACCCACATAAGCCAGATGCACAAAGTGGCACATGCTTCTGAAGTCCCTTTGCAATGGCAAAAGGCCCTGGCATGCCCATTCTCTGTCTCTTCTCTCCTCTCTCTCTCTCTCTGCTTGCAAATAAATAAATAAATAAGATCTAAAATATTTGGAGGTTTGATTCAAAACTCATCCTTTGAAATAATTTAACCCTAAGGCACTGTTAACTCCTAAAGCAGTGATTACTTGCCCCCAAATAAGCCATGCAACAAAACAGTGAAATATAGCTTTACACACAGAAAAATTTAGATCCTCTACCTGTCTCATAGACAGTGTACTATTAAATAATAAATATGTAAATACTGCTGCCTTCCTTTTCCAAAGGAACCCTTAGGAGTATACTGCAAGTCTATCTTGTTCAATAAACAATTCAACATGTTACAATATTTATATTGAAAATCACTGATGACTAATTACCATAAATATCTCAGTCTTATTATTATCATTATTTTGTTGTTGTTGTTTTTTTTTTTCAGGTGGAGTCTCACTCTAGCTCATGCTGACTTGGACCTCACTATGTAGTCTCAGGGTGGCCTTGAACTCTCTGCAATCCTCCTACCCCTGCCTCCCAAGTGCTGGGATTAAAGGCATAAGCCACCACACCCAGCTGATCTCAGTCTTACAATTGATTTTTGATCTGGAGAGATAGCTCAGCAATTAAGGCACTTGCCTACAAAGCCTAAGGAGCCTAAGAACCCAGATTCTATTCTTCAGTACCCACGTAAAGCCATATGCACTAGGTGGCGCATGCATCTGAAATTTGTTCGCCGTGGCTAGAGGCCCTGGGGTGCCTCTTTCTCTCTCAAATAAATAAAAAAAATTTTAAAATCTAAAAAACACAATAATAATTTTCTAAAAGTCTTAAATTGGCTATATAAAACTATACCTGATTTTACTTACCTTTTTCTGACTGTACATGGAAACTACATTAAATGCTTCCCAAATCCAACCTATATTATTGTTACCAGTTTGTCTCAGTTTTGTTGTCCAGACTTTTCCCAATAGTCAGGTGCTATCCATGACCACAGCAGCAAAGAGGTCACACAAAACTTTTTTTTTTTTTTTTTTTTTTTTTTTTTTTTTTTTTTCTCAGGGTCTCAGGGTCTCACTCTAGCCAGGGCTGACCTGGAATTCACTATGTAGTCCCAGGGTGGCCTTGAACTCACAGCAATCCTCCTATCTCTGCCTCCTGAGTGCTGGGATTAAAGGCATGCGCTACCACACCTGGCACACAAGACATTTTTTTCAGAAGGTTCTCATAGAAGAATTAATCATAAATCTAAAACTGCTCCATTTATATACATTTCCCTAATTTGCCTCCATTTTAAGGGATTGTCTCATCAGAAACAGATTCTTCAGCACACACCTCTATTTTGCTACTCCAGTTCAGCTCTCTCTGCTAAAGAATACTTATTTGATAGTCTCTGGCACACATGCATCCATCTATCAACTCACAGATGTTTACTGCACACCAGCTATGTACCAAAGGCTTGATACAAGAGAAAATACAGGGCTGGGCATAGTGGCACACGCCTTTAATCCTAGCACTCAGGAGGCAGAGGTAGGAGGATAGTCATGAGTTCGAGGTCACCCTGAGACAACACAGTGAATTCCAGGACAGCCTGGGCTAGAGCAAGACCCTACCTTGAAAAACCAAAAGAGAGAGAGAGAGAGAGACTACATATGCCAAGTTCTTATCAGAAAACTTTAAATCTCCAACTGTACTTATGAACTATTATAGTTTAATATTTCCTACAGTTATTCTCAAGTGTCTATTTTGACTAAGTCACATCAATGTTCCCCTAGGAAAATGACTTATCAACTGCTTTGGTGTCATTCCAGTGATCTATATTGAGGGTCATCCTTTAAAAAAAAAAAAAAAAAAAAAAAACCCCCACATACAGTACCAGGAAGTAATTACTTGCTATAGAGTATTACATGCCAGATCCTACTATAGGCACTTTGAATTCACTAATTCATTTAACCTTCACACGACATTTTATATACAAAAGTACCATTCTCTGATTGGAGAGATGGCTTAGTGGTTAAGGCACTTGCCTGTGAAGCCCAAAGACCTAAGTTGATTCCCCAACACCCACATAAGCCAGATGCATAAGGTGGTACATGTGTCTGGAGTTCATTTGCAGTAGCTACATGCCCTGGTGTGCCCATTCTCTTTCCATCTGCCTTCTTCTCTCTCTCTCAATAAAATATTTTTTTCAAATGTTCATAATTTTTTTTTTTTATTATTTTTATTGACACCTTTTATACTTACATGCAAAAAAATGATATTTCCCCTCCCCCCCCATTCCACTTTAGACCACCAATCTCCATAAGGGCTGGAGAGCGGCAGTGACAGGTGAGGCCGATGCTGGAGGAGCCGAAGTTGGACCGGTTTGATGATTCTCCAGGACCCACCAGTGTTGCCAGATGCACAAGCACCTTATGGACCAGAGGAATCAAATTTGTTGCCATGAGTAATCGAAAACAAATGGAGTAACAATTTGGTCTCTCTTTCTCTCTCAACCAAAGGATTTTTTAGTGACTCTCTTTGCCATAAACAAATGGTGAAATAATGGAATATTTAAAATTTAAAATAAATCATGCTTTGAAAGAACTCATGGAAATAGAAGTGAGTGAAAATGTATTACAGGTTCACCTAAATGGATTGCTTCATATCAATGATAAAATTGCTCTAAAGGAGATCACAAGGCAGTTATGTCTGGAAAATGTAGTTGGAGATAAAGTTTTTGGAAGCTTTGCTGAAAACCTTTCGTTCCTTCTGGAAGCTTTAAAAAGAGGTGACTGGACTTGCAGTTGCCCAGTGATCTTCATATTAGATGAATTTGATCTTTTTGCTCATCATAAAAACCAAACACTGCTCTATAATCTTTTTGACATTTCTCAGTCTGCTCAGACTCCAGTAGCAGTTATTGGTCTTACATGTAGATTGGATATTTTGGAACTCTTAGAAAAAAGAGTGAAGTCAAGATTTTCTCACCGGCAGATACATTTAATGAATTCATTTGGCTTTCCACAGTTCATTAAAATATTTAAAGAACAATTATCTTTACCTGCAGAATTTCCAGATAGAGTTTTTGCTGAGAAATGGAATGAGAATGTGCAGATGGTTGCTTTAAGCTGACTAACTGTATCACACCCATATCTAACAAAACAGATCTGATGGAGGGGACCAGTTATGTAGCATGGATTCTAAAGCAAATATTGTACATGGTCTCTCAGTCTTAGAAATCTGCCTTATAATTGCAATGAAACATTTAAATGACATCTATGAAGAGGAGCCCTTCAATTTTCAACAGAGTTTGATTTTGCCCTGGTTGTTTAAAATCTTCTATAATGAGTTTCAGAAATTTGTTTTTTTGTGAAGTTTTATTCTGTTTATAATTTTGAGAAGCCTCTCACTCATGAAGGCCAGGAACACCTACAACAGTTGGAACTAATAAAACCCATGGGGAGAACTTCAGTAAATTCACAGAGAGAATACCAGCTTATGAAGCTACTTCTGGATAACACTCAAATGGGAATGCTCTGCAGAAATACCCTAACTGCCCTATTCTGACTTGGTTCATGGGCAACATCATCACTGATGGATGGCTTTGATCCTTATAGGCATACTTCTTAAAAAATAAAAACTGTCTTCAAAGATATGTTAACTTGCATTCCTTTATAACTGGATGTGCTTAGGGAAATGTACATGTAGTATTTTGTCCCTTGGATCATGAGTATACATCATGTGATATACATATTCCAGTGATTTAGAGTGCAGTAAGTGGTAGTTCAAAAAAAACAAAATGTGACTATTAGGGAAACACTTGTGAAGAAAAAAAAAAAAAAAAAAAAAAAGAAGGGCTGGAGAGATGGCTTAGCGGTTAAATGCTTGCCTATGAAGCCAAAGGACCCCGGTTTGAGGCTTGATTCTCCAGGACCCATGTAAGCCAGATGCACAAGGGGGTGCATGCATCTGGAGTTCGTTTGCAGTGGCTGGAGGCCCTGGCGCACCCATTCTCTCTCTTTCTCTCTCAACCTACCTATTTCTGTATCTCTCTCTCTCAAATAAATAAATAAATAATAAAATATTTAAAATTAAAATAATCTGGGCTGGTTTAACTATTAAAAAAAAAAAAGAAGAAGAAGAAAGTACCATTCTCCCTCCACTTAACAAATAAAACCACTGACAGGATTTCAAACTTTATTAAGGCCAAACAGTGACAAAGCTAGGATATTAACCTAGAGAATGACTCTAGAGCCCCTCTAAGTTTACTCCTATTAATTATGTGATGTTGAGGGCTTTGTCCACTTGTATATTTTATTTTTCTCTGTATGGATGGATCTGCCTACCTTCTACAACAATGAAAAGTACACAACTTTCACCTTTGCACTGGATGCTTTAGAATACAGAGCTAGTTGTAGATCATCTAACAAGTATACAGGATGGATGGCCAAGTATATAAAGAATGCATTTAAGAAACAATTCTAATTTGGTTAACTTTCTGTTCATTCTCAGCTGGACTATTTATCTATTTATAATTAGCCTCTGTAAGCCAAACTCTGTAAACATGGCTTGGTACAAGTGGTTGACAATTGAATCCAACAAAAACAGTTTACAGGGGCCCAGAGATCTCCTTAGAGAGCTGTCTAGGACTTCCTTATTTTACTAGTTACCAGAGATGTTACTGTAAGCTTAGCATGGGATTTGAGAAACCAAATTAAAAAAAATAATCAGGAAAAATAAGATCAATGCAGTTTTTTTTTTTTTTTTTTTTTGTTTTGTGAACTCACTCTGGTCCAGGCTGACCTGAATTAACTATGTAATGTTTTGAATTTCAGAATGTGCCTACTCAATGACATGACATGACGCATACTTTACAGTCTTGATTGGTATGGACACTAAATGCCTGAAAATGTCTGTCTGCACCTCAGTAAATATAATTACCTGACTTCAAGGGCTTTGATAGCTTCTAGCATTTGTAGAAAGTCTGCTGCTTTCCATACATCATTGGCGGCTTCTTCTCCTTGTATCGTTAATTTTGCTGTATATGTGAACTCAATTAAATGATAAAAGGAACACCTGCAAGGAAGATGCACATTACCATGTATTCACATTAATTCAAATCTCATGATATGCAGTAAATAAAAAAGTACTTGAGGGCTGGAGAGATGGCTTAGCAGTTAAGGCGCCTGCCTGCTAAGCCTAAGAACCCGGTTCCAATCTCCAGGTCCCACGTTTAGCCAGATGTAAAGTGACGCAAGGGTGCAATGCTGCACTTGACCACAAGGGGGTGCACACATCTGCATTTCATTCACAGCAGCTGAGAGACTGCTGGCACGCCCATCTCTATCTATCTCACTCTCCCTCTCTGTCTCTCTCTTTGTCTCTCTCCAAAAATAAATAAATAAATAAATAAATAAATAAATAATTAAAAATTTTTAAAAAGTACTTGAGATTTGATTATTTATCATTTTTGAAATTTTATGGAAGAATTCTCATTAACAATAGATACATTCCAGTACTGCCTAGCAAACTACTTATTTTTGAAAGCTCTTAAAGATCAGTAAGATCACTCAAATAATGTGAATTGGCTACTTGCTACATTTCTTACCAAGTTATGTCAATTAGCTCCAAAATTTGTAATGGCTTTCCAGAGTAGGAAATAAATTCCAGTACTTTTCTACCTTTATTTCAAAACTGGCTACATTATTTTTTAAGTTGCCAAATCTTAAACTACAATTACAAATTATTTATCAAACAAACCCCATCATTTCTTTTTTGTTGTTGTTTTTGTTTTTGAAGGTAGGGTCTCACTCTGGACCAGGCTGACCTGGAATTCACTATGTAGTGTCAGGGTGTCCTCGAACTTATGGCGATCCTCCTATCTCTGCCTCCCAAGTGCTGTGGCTAAAGGCATGTGCCACCATGCCCAGCCTCGATGAATCTTTTATTGTAGTAAAAGTTACAAGTTTTTATTCTTTTAATCTGATTTATAAAAAATATTTTATTGGGCTGGAGAGATGGCTTTAATCCCAGCACTCGGGAGGCAGAGGTAGGAAGATTGCGCCTGCTACTAGCCTAAGCCTGAACGCTTTATTGGTTCCAATCTCCAGAATGCTGGTTCCTATCTCCAGGTCCCACGTTTAGCCAAATGCAAAGTGACACAAGGGCGCAATGCCGCACTTGCCCACAAGGGGGCACAAACATCTGGATTTCGTTCACAGCAGCTGAGAGGCTGCTGGCGCGCCCATCTCTGTCTGTCTCCCTCTCCCTCTCTCTCTGTCTCTCTCTGTGTCTCTCTCCAAAAATAAATTTAAAAATATATTTTATATATTTGGAAGAGAGTGAGCAGGCAGACAGTGAGAGAGAATGGGTGCACCAGGGCTTCTGACCACTGCAAATGAACTCCAGATGCATGTGCCACCTTGTGCATCTGGCTTTAAGTGGGTACTGGGAAATCAAACTCGGGTTCTTAAGCTTTGCAGGCAAGTGCCTTCACCACTGAAATCTCTTTCCAGTGCTTTCCTCTTAAGTTTTACATGTACAGTAACTACTGACTGTAGATACAATGTGGTACAGCCTATCTCTAACCTTTATTCATTTCTTTTTCCTCATTTTATGCCTATTCATCAGTAACTTGCCCCTCCCTCCAGCCCAATGACCCTCATTTCCACTACCTGACTAAAAATTTTGACTCTTTTCATGTATTCATGTGGATATTTTTATTACTTGTCTTTCTGTGACTGGCTTATTTCACTTAGTATGTTTTCAAGATGCATGCATGCTGCCAATGACAGAATTTTAAAAGACTGGCTAGTATTCTATTTGTGTGTGCATAAATTTTATCCATTCATCTGATAAACATTCAGGTTATTTCCACATGCTGGGTACTATGACGGTCCTGAAAGAACACAGAAGTGTAATTTATTTAAATCCTGATATTAGTTATTTGTGATAAATGCTTAGAAGTGAGACTGCTGGATTATATGCCCACAACTAAGTATGAAGTGTCCTGAACAAAAGGCTCTTATGTGGAAGGCTTGGTCCCCAACTGGTGCCACATTATACAGAGGAGACTGGATCATGGAATGCTAGTTCATAGCTGAGTATGGTAGTAGGAAATGAGGACTGGTTGAAGAATGTAAGTCACTGGGAGAAAGGTATATTAGGGTCACCTGGAACCTTCCCTTCCTGCCTTCTCTGCATACCAACTTTCATGTCATGAACAACTCTGCCTCATCAATTGCCCTTTATGCCAAGATACTTCATCTTATACCACACACTAAGAAACACAGAGCAAGAACCACCATGGGCTGAAATTGAGTCAAAAATAAATGTCTGGGGCTAAAGAAATGGCTTAGCGATTGCGGTGCTTGCATGCAAAGCCTAAGGACCCAGGTTTGACTCCCACATAAGCCAGATGCACACCCATTCTGTCTGTCTCTCTCTGCCTCACTATGCATCTTTCTCTCACATAAATCAATCAATAAATAAAATCTAAAAATAAAAAAAAAAAAAAAAAATGTCTGGTGTCTTAAATTGTTTTCTCAGGTTTGTTTTGTTTTGTTTTTTTGATTTAGGGTCTCACCCTAGCCCAGGTTGACCTGGAATTCACCAAGTGAATTAAAGGTGTGTGCCACCACACCTGGCTTCTCAAGTATTTTTTCATAACATTGAAAAGCTGCTTAACACAAGTTATTTCTACTTTCAATTTTTGGAAGCGTCCAGTTTTCTATATTTGCCACACTCATTCCCACCATCCATTTCCAATTTCTCATACCAACAAGTATCCTCATTTGCTTTACTTTATTTTTCTGGTTTTTCAAGGTAGGGTCTTGCTATAGCCCAGGCTAACCTTTTATTAGTTTCAGAGTGGACTTGATCTCACGGAGATCCTCCTACCTCTGCCTCCCGAGTGCTGGGATTAAAGGTGTGCATCACCACGCTTGGCGTGTTGCTTTAAAAAAATTTTTTTTTAATTTTTATTTAAGCCAAGCATGGGGGCGCACACCTTTAATCCCAGCACTCGGGAGGCAGAGGTAGGAGGATCACTGTGAGTTAGAGGCCACCCTGAGACTACATAGTTAATTCCAGGTCAGCCTGAACTGGAGAGAGACCCTACCTCTAAAACAAACAAACAAACAAAAAAAACCTTACTTGGTCACCAATTTCCTTTTTTTTTTTTTTTGGTTTTCAGACTACATAGAATTAATTCAGGTCAGCCTGAACTAGAGTGATCCCCTACCTCTGCCTCCAAACAAACAAAAAACAAAAAAACCTTACTGTCACAGTAAATATTCCTTAATTTCCTAGGTTTTTTTTCTTTTTCTTTTTTGTTTTTCATGGAAGGGTCTCACTCTAGCCCCAGGCTGACATGGAAATCACTACGTAATCTCAGGCTTGCCTTGAACTTACAGTGATCCTCTTACTTCTGCCTCCCAAGTGCTGGGATTAAAGGCATGTGCCACCATGCCTGGCTTAGTAGCTTTTTCTTAAATATAAGCACTACAGGTGCTTCTGAGGTGTGCAACCAAATACTCTTAGAACAAACCACTGACCTGACATGTTAATATAAACCACAATGGTAGCAGCTGCCCATGTAAGTTTAGTGGTGACAGGTGATAAATGCTGTGAAAATGTGGCCTAATATCTAGTATATTAGAACTAAGACATTTTCTCATCAACTGCTTTACTGTTCTTATAGTAAAAGTGGAAAACACAATTTGAAAAAAGATTGGGATAGTTGATATTGGTTGTCAATTTGACAGGTCTTAGAATCATTATGGAAACATATCTCTGGGTTTGTTTGTGAAGGATTTCCAAGATTCATTTGAAGTGGGAAGACCCACACTAAATATGGGCAGCACCATTCCAAGTGCTGATGTCCTAGACTTTATAAAAAAGAGCTACCTAAGCACAAGCACTCGCCTCTCTGCTTTGTGACTGCAGGATTCAAAGTGACTTGCTGCATCAAGCTCCTGCCACCATGCCTTCCCCAGTGATGAACTGTATCCTGCAACTGTAAACCTAAGTAAACCCTTTTGTCTGAAGTTGCTTTTGTCAGGTACTTGATCACAGCAATCAATGACAGAGGAGGAAAGAAAAATGTTTAACACCTAAGCCACCGCCTTCTTCTTAAAAATATTGTAATTTATTTATTTGAGAGCAAGAGAGAGAGAGAGAGAATGGGCGCACCAGGGCCTCCAGCTGCTACAAACAAACTTCAGACGCATGTGCCACCTTGTGCATCTGGCTTACATGGGGGGAATCAAACCGAGGTCATTTGGCTTTGCAGGCAAGTGCCTTAACTGCTGAGCCATCTCTCCAGCCCCCTGAGCCTTCTTTCTGATAGCAACACATAGAAAAAAAATCAAAGGGGGCAATATTCTGGTTCAGTAGGAAGAAAAACTCATATTCAAAACAGTTTCTGATTATGTAATTAAATCTTCTGGGCTGGAGAAATGGCTTAGTGGTTAAGGCATTTGCCCGTGAAGCCAAAGGACCCAGGTTCAATTCTCCAGGACCCATGTAAGCCAGATGCACAAGGGGCACATGCATCTGGAGTTCATTTGCAGTGGCTAGAGGCCCTGGCATGCCCATTCTCGCTCTGTCTGCCTCTCTCCTCTCTCTCTTTCTGCTTGCAAACAAATAAATAAATAAATAAATCTTCTGTCCTTAATAATTGGGGCTAACAGCCAGGATAAATGAGCCAATGGGTACAATAGTGACATGTCTGTTGGGGGGAAAACAACTGCTTATCAATTGGACTGGAGGCCCACTCCTCTGGAGGGAATACATACCTGATACTGAACAACCTATGACGGGGAAATCATGAGCCCTAGAGGTGTAACGCCTGATGGTCTTTGGCTAGATGAGTATATTATGCTATCAAACTGCCCAGTAAGCACTTCTCTTAATGTTCACACTCATATAGTAATGCTACTCTCATTTTTGGGTTAGAGAAGCTTCTCTTTTCATGTCTGGGATGACTCAAAAGGTACCACAATGCTGAGGAGAAGAGACAGAGGACTGTTTAGCACTGAAACATCTCTATCACACCCTCCAAAGTTCAAGGTCAAATGCAGAAGAGGTGCCAGAAACAATGTAAGACCCAAAGGAAGGGTAGGACTGCTTATAATGCAGTCTTCCAGACACAAGATGGCCTGGATATCCATGACCTCACAATGCCTGCTACTACCTACACAAGACCCTCATAATAGGAGGAAAAGATGATGACATCAAAATAAAAGAGATTGATTGAGATGGGGAGGATATGATGAGGAATGGATTTGTGAAGGGGAGAGAATTCCCATGATTTATTATCTATAATTATGGAAGTTATCAATTAAAAAAAGTTTAAAAAAATAATTTGGGCCAGTATTAGAACTAAGACATTTTCTCATCAACTGCTTTACTGTTCTTATAGTAAAAGTGGAAAACACAATTTGAAAAAAGATTGGGATAGTTGATATTGGTTGTCAATTTGACAGGTCTTAGAATCATTATGGAAACATATCTCTGGGTTTGTTTGTGAAGGATTTCCAAGATTCATTTGAAGTGGGAAGACCCACACTAAATATGGGCAGCACCATTCCAAGTGCTGATGTCCTAGACTTTATAAAAAAGAGCTACCTAAGCACAAGCACTCCTCTCTGCTTTGTGACTGTGGATTCAAAGTGACTTGCTGCATCAAGCTCCTGCCACCATGCCTTCCCCCCAGTGATGAACTGTATCCTGCAACTGTAAACCTAAGTAAACCCTTTTGTCTGAAGTTGCTTTTGTCAGGTACTTGATCACAGCAATCAATGACAGAGGAGGAAAGAAAAATGTTTAACACCTAAGCCACCGCCTTCTTTTTAAAAATATTGTAATTTATTTATTTGAGAGAGCAAGAGACAGAGAGAATGGGCGCACCAGGGCCTCCAGCTGCTACAAACAAACTCCAGACGCATGTGCCATCTTGTGCATGGCTTACATGGGGGGAAATCAAACCGAGGTCATTTGGTTTTGCAGGCAAGTGCCTTAACCGCTGAGCCATCTCTCTAGCCCCCTGAGCCTTCTTTCTGATAGCAACACATAGAAAAAAATCAAAGGGGGCAATATTCAAAACAGTTTCTGATTATGTAATTAAATCTTCTGGGCTGGAGAAATAAATGGCTTAGTGGTTAAGGCATTTGCCTGTGAAGCCAAAGGGCCCAGGTTCAATTCTCCAGGACCCATGTAAGCCAGATGCACAAGGGGCACATGCATCTGGAGTTCGTTTGCCGTGGCTAGAGGCCCTGGCATGCCCATTCTCGCTCTGTCTGCCTCTCTCCTCTCTCTCTCTTTCTGCTTGTAAATAAATAAATAAATAAAATTTAAAAATAAATAAATAAATAAATAAATAAATAAATAAATCTTCTGTCCTTAATAATTGGGGCTAACAGCCAGGATAAATGAGCCAACGGGTACAATAGTGACATGTCTGTTGTGGGGGAAACCAACTGCTTATCAATTGGACTGGAGGCCCACTCCTCTGGAGGGAATACATACCTGATACTGAACAACCTATGACAGGGAAATCATGAGCCCTAGAGGTGTAACATCTGATGGTCTTTGGCTAGATGAATATATTATGCTCATCAAACTGCCCAGTAAGCACTTCTCTTAATGTTCACACTCATATAGTAATGCTACTCTCATTTTTGGGTTAGAGAAGCTTCTCATTTCATCTCTGGGATGACTCAAAAGGTACCACAATGCTGAGAAGAAGAGACAGAGGACTGTTTAGCACTGAAACATCTTTATCACACCCTCCAGAGTTGTTCAAGGTCCAATGCAGAAGAGGTGCCAGAAACAATGTAAGACCCAAAGGAAGGGTAGGACTGCCTATAATGCAGTCTTCCAGACACAAGATGGCCTGGATATCCATGACCTCACAATGCCTGGTACTACCTACACAAGACCCTCATAATAGGAGGAAAAGATGACATCAAAATAAAAGAGAGATTGATTGAGATGGGGAGGGGATATGATGAAGAATGGATTTGTGAAGGGGAGAGAATTCCCATGGTTTATTATCTATAATTATGGAAGTTATCAATTAAAAAAACTTAAAAAAATAATTTGGGCCAGGCGTGATGGCTCACACCTTTAATCCCAGCACTTGGGAGAAAGAGGTAGGAGGATCACTGTGAGTTCAAGGTCATCCTGAGACTACAGAGTGAATTCCAGGTCAGCCTGGACTAGAGTGAAACCCTACCTCGAAAACCCCCAAAAATAAATAAATAAAAATAAAATCTTTAAAACAACAACAAAAAACCAAGATGATTTGGAATTTGTGGTCTTAGGAGAACCAGATAAAAGAATGAGTTTAGAAAATTAGAACCTCCTTTGTGAAGTATGGAATGGATGTCCACTAAAGATTATATATGGTATAAATCCAAGCTGAACATCTGTGGGGGGGGGGGAGATGGTCAGAGGTTAAAGGCATTTCCTTGTAAAGCCTGATGGCCTGGGGTCAATTCCCCAGTACCTACATAAAGTCATCTGCATTAAGTGGCATAGGCATCTGGAGTTCGTCTGCAGTGGTAGGAGGCCCTGGTGCACCCATACTCACTCTGTCTGCCTCTTTCAAATAAATAAATAAATAAATAAATAAATAAATAAATAAATAAATAAATAAATCATCCTCATCCTCATCCTCCTCCTCAAAGCTGAACCCTATAGGATGCCACTGGCTTCAAGGGCAATAATTCTGAATTGAAGCCAAAGGTGAAGCTGTAGTTCTAATGACAGGCATCTTTACCAAGAAACCAGAAAACAAGGACAGCTAGCTCAGTTTGCATTGAATGAGTTAATATAGAGCATATTACATTTTCTCCCACATACACTTTGACAAAATCCTATAAGTCAGTGTTACTGAGGACCACACATTCTAGAATCATCTTAAAGCAGTGCTGCTCATTACTGTAATCACTTGAGGATCTCATGATCCTAAGCTAGAGTGAGACCTCCCCAAAAAAAAAAAAAAAAAAAATTAAAAAAAAAAAGGACACTTGAAACAGAACAAAGCACACTGGGAAGTAAAAAACCAAACCTCAAGGATCAGTGAGTTTTCTGATTACCTTTCCTCCCAAATATCCCAGGTTAACACTTGAGGTAGCTGGGCGTGGTGGCACACGCCTTTAATCCCAGCACCCGGGAGGCAGAAGTAGGAGAGTTTCCATGAGTTCAAGGTCACCCTGAGACTACATAGTGAATTCCAGGTCAGCCTGGGCCAGAGTGAGACCCTACCTTGGAAAAAAAAAAAACTTAGCCGGGCGTGGTGGCGCAAGCCTTTAATCCCAGCACTCGGGAGGCAGAGGTAGGAGGATCGCCGGGAGTTCGAGGCCATCCTGAGACTACATAGTTAATTCCAGGTCAGCCTGGACCAGAGTGAGACCCTACCTTGAAAAACCAAAAAAAAAAAAAAAAAAAAAAAAACTTGAGGTATCCAAGTTTAGACTTAAGGAAAGCCCAAATCTGTAACTGAGTAACGGGTGGAAACAGGAAAAAAGGCTCCAAGAGATATTCCCCCTAGCAGAGTACCAGAGAAGATGATGAGAGGAGGAAACTTGGTATTTTTAAAAAATATTTTTTAACTTTTTATTTATATATTTATTTACAAGCAGAGAGAGAGAGAGAGAGAGAGAGAGACAGACAGAGAGAGAATGGGCGTGCCAGGGCCTCTAGCCACTGCAAATGAACTCCAGATGCATGTGCCCCTCACGCATCTGGCTTATGTGGGTCCTGGAGAATTGAACCGGGATCCTTTGGCTTTGCAGGCAAACGCCTTAACCACTAAGCCATTTCTCCAGCCCAAAACATGGTAATTTTTTCTCCCTTAGCTCTACATCAAGATAAACTAACTTTGAGGCTAGTACCCTAGACAGCAGTACATTTTTCTTTTTTACTTAGAGCTCTGCCCTCTTCCCTCATGGGGCTTCTTTCTTTCTTTCTTTCTTTCTTTCTTTCTTTCTTTCTTTCTTTCTTTTTTTGGTTTTTCGAGGTAAGGTTTCACTCTGGTCCAGGCTGACCTGGAATTAACTATGTAGTCTCAGGTGGCCTCGAACTCTCGGCGATCCTCCTACCTCTGCCTCCCGAGTGCTGAGATTAAAGGTGTGTGCCACCATGCCCGGCTTCTTTTATCTTTTTTTAATATTTTATTTTTACTTATTTGAGATAGAGACAGAGACAGAAATAGGCAGGTAGAAAGAGAGAGAATGGACACGCCAGAGCCTCCATCTACTGCAAAAGAACTCCAGATTTGTGCGCCCCCTTGTAATGTGGCTTATGTGAGTCCTGGGGTATCGAACCTGGGTCCTTTGGTTTTGCAGGCAAGCACCTTAACTGCTAAGCCATCTCTCCAGCCTTCCTCCCCCCTTTTTCTTTAAGACAAGTCCTTCCTGGCTTCAAATTCCCAATTCTCCTGCTTCAGCCTCCCCAATGCTGAAATTTCAGCTGGGATTACTACCATATCAAGAATACAAAGCTGCCAGGTGTGTGATGCATTAATCTCAGCACTCAGGAAACAGAGGCAGGAGGATCGCTGTGAGTTTAAGGCCAGCCTGAGACTACAGAGTGAGTTCCAGGTCAGCCTGGCCTAGAGCAGGACCCTATCTCCAAAAACCAAAAAAGAATATCAAGGTTTTGAAACTAAACTGGAACTGGCTCTGCAGCCCCACAGTCTGAACCTAAGCAGGTTGACTGCCTGCTGAAACAAATAAAGCAAAATCGTTTTCTGAAGTATTTCAAGAGCACTCACTTTTATAAGATTTGTTTGTTTTCAAGGTAGGGTCTCATTGTATCCTGGGCTGACCTGGAAGTCACTCTGTAGCCACCATCTAGACTCAACTTCAGCTTCCTAGTGCACCACCATGCCCAGCTCTTATAAGATTTAAAATGCCCACTGATATAATTCAAATTTCACATTATTTTATATACTGAAAAGCAAAAACAAGGGCTGGAGAGATGGCTTAGTGGTTAAGGCCCTTGCCTAGAAAGCCAAAGGACCCAGGTTCAATCCCCCAAGACCCACATAATCCAGATGCACAAGGTGGCACATGATCTGGAATTTGTCTGCAGCAGCTGGAGGCCCTGGTGCACCCATTCTCCCTTTCTCTCAAATAAATAACTAAAAATAAAATAAAAACAAGACATCCGCCAGTTGGTGGCTCTTTAATCCCAAATAAATAACCCTGAAAAATAAAATAAAAACACGACATCCAATGCTGTACAAACTAACAAAAGGGAATTAAAACTCAAGTTTTCTTTTTTTTTTTTTTTTTTTTTTTTTTTTTTTGAGGTAGGGTCTTAACTCTCCCAGGGTGACCTGGAAGTCTACAGTCCAGCTGGATTTGAACTCACCCTACCTCTTCATGGTATTTAATCAATGCTGGTATTAAAGGTAAGTGCCATCATGCCCAGCTCTCAAGTTTTTAAATTATGAGTTTGGGGCTTTCCCTCTTTTTTTTTTTTTTTTTTTTTTTTTTGTTGTTTTTGTTTTTCAAGACAGGGTCTCCCTGTAGTCCCAGGCTGCCTTGGAACTCACAGTGATGCTCCTACCTCTACCTCCCAAAGTGCTGAGATTAAAGGCGTGTCCCACCAGGAAAGGCTCAAGTTTGAGCTTTCTCTACAGCCAAATGACTTTTCTAGATTGCAGAGCAATCCTAGAGTTAATTGCTTAGGAAGATGGTAGAGGCTGGGCAAGGTGGTGCACACCAATCCTAGCACTGGAGATGCTGAGGTAAGAAGATTGCTGTGAGTTCGAGGCCAGCCTAAGACAACAGTAAATTCTACATCAGCCTGGACTAGACTGAGACCCTACCTTGAAAATTAAAAAAAAAAAAAAACTAAACAAAATTTATTTTTAAACCTGAATCCTGCCAAATAAAAACAAAAAGGGTATTTTCCATTCTACCTTATCTATTTACAATTTAAGTACTGATAGTGTATGTGCACTATACTGTAAAAGACATACAGCAAGTACAAGAGAAAATTTCAGGTAATATTTACAAAGGAGAGTGATGCTATGGACCACTTTTTAAAACTTTTATAAGATTCTGTCTACAAGTCAAATCCTCTTTGAAATCATTCCCAAAATAAACTAACCCTCTTGTTTCTCTCTCATCAACAGTCTCTGTAATACTTTTTAAAAATTTGTTAGTACATTTTGTAGTTCTTCATGGGATGTATTAGCAATTATTCAGCTCTTGGGTCTCACACAGTAAATAATTATATTAAATATGATAAATAGCTTCCATTTATTAAGCTTTGACAATACATCATACATTATCCAAGGCTTTCTGTATTTGTTATTTCAACTAATCATTACAAGCCTATTAACCTACTTTTTAGGTGAGGAGCCAAAGATGCAATGGAGGTGAAGTAATGTGTCTGACTGGGGATGGCTATTTAACATAGCTCAGGTGAATGAACTAGTGGACTTGCCTTGTAATTCAGGCAACTAGATTCTCAATTCAGTAATCTCTATGGACTTTCAGGATGCCTGTGCTCTATCCATCACAGATAAATCAAAAGAAAATCTAGCTGCAGATTTTTCAATTGAAATACACAAAAATAAAACTAATCTGAACTGTTTACATTCCTAGGCATCAAATTTTTCAGGGGAATATTTTTATTTCTAGGCAACCCATTTATAACAAAAATGTATGTACACAGAAAAAGATACAAAACCAAAATCCAAGAACTCTAAGAAGCTAATATTCTGTATTTACACAGGCAAATTAATTTATTTCCAACTATTTGGGTTTTACTTTTCTTTTAGTTTTTTAAATTTATTTATGAACGAGAGACAGGAAAAAAAAAGAGGGTGCTCCAGGGCCTCTAGCCACTATAAACGAACTCCAGATACATGTGCCACCAAGTGCATGTGGCTTACATGGGCTCTGGTGAATCAAACCTGGGTCCTTAGGCTTTGCAGACAAGCATCTTAATCACTGCACAATCTCTCCAGCCCGTTTGGGATTTTGATGGACACGGTAGAAAGTATAGCAAAAAATAAAAGCATAAAAGTGGCTGGGGAGATGGCTCAGGGGTTAAAGGTGCCTGCTTGCAAAGCCTGGAGACCCAGGGTTGATTTCCCAGCACCTATGTAAAGCCTGGACAGAGACCCTGGGGTGCCCATACACATGCAAATCAATAAATAAAAATAAAAAACATAATAACTGGGCTGGAGAGATGGCTTATCGGTTAAGACCCATTCTCTCTTTCTCTGTCCCTTTTTCTATCTGTCTCTCAAATTAAAAAAAAAAAAAAAAAAAAAAAAGAGCTGGAGAGATGGCTTAGCGGTTATGGCACTTGCCTGCAAAGCCAAAGGACCTTGGTTCAATTCTCCAGGACCCATGTAAGCCAGATGCACAAGGTGGTGCACATGTCTGGAGTTCGTTTACAGTGGCTGGAGGCCCAGGCGCACCATTCTCTCCCTCTCTCTCTGCCTCCTTCTCTCTCTCAAATAAATGAATAAATAAGATATTTAAAAAAAACATAACAACTAACAGCACAAAGTAAGCTTCCTGCTAGATGGACAACTTTGGACAAGTAACTTTTTCAAACCTGTTCTCAGATGAGTAAATTGGAAATAATGCCATTTTTCAAAAGATTTATGTGAGGGGCTGGAGAGATGGCTCAGGGGTTAAGGCACTGCAATGCATAATGACCCAGGTTCTATTCACCAGTACCCACATAAAGCCAGATGCCCAAAGTGATGCATGCACCTGGAATTCATTTGCAGTGGCTAGAGGCCCTGACACATCCATTCATATTCATATTCTCCCTCTTCTTTGTAAATAAATATTTTTAAAACAAATTTTAAAAAAAGATTAATGTGCCTCATATAATATACAGTACAAGAAAAAAATTCAAGTACAAAAATCATCTTATTTCAAGATAATATCTACTGGATGACCTCTCACATACATTCACTAGCCACCATAATTTCATCTGAATGCTACTTTAGACATCTTTCCTAGCCTTCCCCATATTATGACAGCCCACTTCACTTGTCCTTATCTGCTCTTGTTACTACATCACTATTTCTGCTAGTTCAGAGCCCACTCCTGTAACTTACAGCACCACCTCCATTCGGAAACTGGTCAATAAAACAAAGATGACTGTTGAGATTTATATATTATTTTCAAAAAGACAGTAGCCACAGGTTTCTACAATGTAAGAGACTCCTTTAATACCAATATCTACCATCTATGTTTAACCTAGCCAGATCACTCCACCAAGCACTTTACTGAAAATAAAATTCTCAAGTGATAACAATTTATCCAGCAACTATTGATATCTATTTCTCATGATGTCTTGCTAAACTGTCTAAATCCTAACCAAATATTCTTGATAAGCAATGAATCTGAAACAGCACTTACCTTCTATCTCAACCAAAGGTTCTTGAGTAAACTCCTGAAAAAATTTGTAGAAGAACTTTCTTTCTGCAAGCAGCCAAAACAGCCTTGTGGGCCTTAATTTTTTTTTTTTGGCTTTTCAGTTTTTCCAGGTAGGGTCTCACTTTATCTGTCCCAGGATGACCTGGAGTTCACTATATAGTCTCAGGGTAGCCTCAAACTCAAAGGCCTTGGTTCTATCTCTGACTCCCAAATGCTGGGATTACAGGCATGTACCACCATGCCAGGCTTTGAGTCCATTTTTATTTATTTATTTATTTATTTATTTAATTTAATAAATTATTAAGATTATTATTTTTTTTTTTTTTTTTGGTTTTTAACAACTAATCTCACAAAGTAAGGCCCAGGCTGACCTGGACAACCTGGAGTCTCAAGTAACCTTTTCAAACCAATTCTCAAATGAGTAAATTGGAAATGCTGGGATTAAAAGATTTATGTGACCACGCCTGAGATGGCTCAATTTTTATAACAAGTATCTTCAATGCACCTTATTAGGTTCAATTAAGTAATGAGTATATACTAATCAGATGAAACTAAAATGAAAGATGATTCAAAAGTTTCATTTGGAAAGATGGAAAAAAACAGAATAAACACATCCATTCTGTGTTGGCTATATTCTGTTTCAATTGTAAATAAATATTTTTAAATAATATTTAAAAAAGATTAAAAAACACAGAACAGCGTGTACAAGAAAACATCTCAAGCCCAAAAACATCTTATTTGCAAGAAAAATCTAAAAAATCTGGATATCTTACAACATTTACTACCACCATAATTTCATCTGAATGCTACAATTTGTTTTTCCTAGCCTTCCCATGAGGGTAACAGCCCAAGCAAGGTGTCCCATTTCTCCACCTGGAAAACCATGAAACAATCAACAATGCTTCAAAGACCCAGTATGTAATTCCTGCACCAGCTTATTAGAGAAACTGGTCAATAAAACAAAGATGAGATAAACATTTTGATATTTTTCTCTCTCCCCAAGACAGTAGCCACATCTTGCACTCAAGTGTGCAAAGAGAAAACCTTTACAGGCTGCAATCAGTTAAAATCTGACCAACAGCAGCCTGCAGGCATTCCATCGTTTCTTCAGCCTCCATAGCCGCCGGGCTTCTCTACTAAAGAGGAGCATGATCAGGTACACCCATGAGCCCGGGCCGACAGAATCCCGAAAGCACCAACAACGGACCAGACCTAGACGAGCCCCGGGAGTGCGGAGAAGAGAAGGGGCAAGAGCGGAGGGCTGGGGAAGGAAGGAAGGCGAGCCGGGGCCGCCACGAGTCGCGGGCTGCAGCCGCGCCGGCCGCGGGACTCCCAGCCTGACCTAATTGGGGCCGGGAGACACGAGCTGGAGCGGGGTGGGCACGGAGCCCGGGCCGGGGCCGACCGGGGACCGAGCAGCGGATCGCAGGCTGCGGCGGCCTGCTGACGGCCCGCCAAGCCCCACCGCCCCGCCCGGGCTCCTGCGGCCTCTGACCCGGTCCGGCCTGCGGCCCACAAAGACTCCCTCCCGGGTCGCCTCTCCCTCCCCCACCCTCCCTCTTCTCCCCCGCCCAGACCCGACCTGGATCGGCTTGGCTCGGCTCGGCTCGGGCGGCGGACACTTACTCGGGGAAGGAGGAGAGGCCCGGGCATGCGCGTCACACACGTCGACGTGAAGCGCCAGGCCACGCCCCTCACCCGGAAGTGCGGGCCCGGGCATGCGCGTCACCCACGTCGACGTGGAGCGACAGGCCACGCCCCTCACCCGGAAGTGCGGGCTGGCGGGATCCGCTGGGGGGGATTGCGCGCCACGGCGAGCCGGCCTGCGTGCTGGGACTAGTAGGCCGTCGCGGCCCCTCGCGCGCCCCCTTGCCTCCCCCGCCCCCACCTGACCCCAGGTGCTAGGGCTCGGGACCAGGGACTCCCGGCTCGCTGACCGTTCGCGGGGCGCTCGCCAGCCACGCCCCTACCCGCCCCCAGGCGTCCAGAGTGCGGAGCGACATGCTCCTCCCGCACTGCCCCCCCCCCCCCCCCCCCCCGCCCGCGCGCGCGCGCATCGCCCCCGCCCCCGGCCCCGTCCACGTGGGAGCCGGGTCGCGCTGCTCCCTCACCCCGAGCGCTCTGGCTTGTCGCTCGCTGCTTCCTGGGGCGCCGTGCCTCGCCTGGCCTATTCCCGGGACCCGCCCTGTCGATGTGGGGTCTGGAAGCCAGCGGGCGGCGAGGGGCGGCTGGTGCTGCAGTCCCTTCCTTGAGTCAGATGCTTCAGCTTTGATTTTATTTATCTTTATATCATGAATATATGTATGGCCAAGATGATAACAGGCATTCAACAAGTATTTGGTCACATTTGCTTTTATTAAACTCTTTTTAGAATGATTCATTTTAAAAATTAAATTAAATTATTTATTTGCAAGCAGAGAGATGCAGACAGACAGAAATAGACAGAGAATGGGCGTGCCAGGGCCTCTAGCCACTGCAAACAGACCTCCAGACACATGCGCAACTTTGTGTATCTGGCTTACATGGGTATTGGGTAATCAAACCCAGGTCAGTAGGCTTTGAAGGCAAGACCTTAACCTCTGAACCATCTCTCCAGCCCCTTTATACATGATTTTGAGGCTTTGTTACTAAACTTCTAGTGCATGCTTTTCTTTCATAATTACACAGCACAATTCAAATTTTTTCCTCAAATTTCTTATATGGAAAAACTAAGCTAAATACAGGGGATGCATTTGTATATGCAGGAGAAGAACGAGAAGGTACAACTGCTGATCCCATGGACCATTGTATGAGAGGGAAATGGAATGGCACCACTGAAGAATCTACTTATCTCAGGTGCAAAAGCAGGAAGACCTTGAAACATTTTTGGAGGGTGCATGGGCACATGGGGCCTCTTGCCACTGCAAATGAACTTCAGATGCATGTACCACTTTGTACATTTGGTTTTACAGTGGTACTAGGGAATCCAACCTAGGCCAGCAGGCTTTGCAAGCAAGCACCTTTAACTGCTGAGCCATTTCCCTGGCCCTTCCTAGAAACATTTAAGCCATCTCAAGCTCCCTCAGAACAGAAAGTTGAAGGCCTAGTCTTTGGGACACTGAAAGTTCCCTGAAACTCAGCCTCACTCATTTTCTAGTCTGTTTACTCTGACAACATGACCCTACTCTTGGTAAATATATAGCACAGATCCCCTGTTACCCAGTTTTCCATTACTATAACAAACAGCAAAGAAAAATCAATTTAGAAAAAGAAAAAGGAGAGAGACATAGTTGCTCACACCTTTAATCCCAGCACTCAGGAGGCAGAGGTAGGAGGATCACCATAAGTTCGAGGCCACACTGGGCCACATAGTGAATTCCAGGTTAGCCTGAGCTAGAGTGAGACCCTACCTCAAAAAATCAAAACACCAAAGATGCAAGCTGTAGCCAGATCTGTAGCTCAAGTTCAGACATGGGTGTTGAGCTTATATCTCTCTTGTGCACCTCAGGAACTCAAACCACATTCTGAATACATCAGATTTACTCCTTTTAAGAGTCTCGTGCTTTACAAGAGACTGATTGAGAGGGGGAGGGGATATGATGGAGAGTGAAGTTTCAAAGGGGAAAGTGGGGGTCGGGAGGGAAATAACATGGGATATTGTCTACAATTAAAGAAGTTGTCATTAAAAATAAAAAAATTTTTAAAGTCTCATGCTTTACTAACTGGCACCCTTTATTTACTCCTTTTAATGCAATCACATTCTTGGTTATTGATGTCCACATCTGCCCATTCTAGAACAAATCAAATATGAAAGGATTTGTCTTTTTCTCTGCCGATTTTATCTCACACATGTACATCCAGTCGACACAGTTATGTGCCGTGTAATGACATTTTAGTTCATAGTAGTCTGCATTGACAAACAGTGGTCCCATAAGATTATAATGAAGCTGAAATTTTCCTATTGCATAGTTCCAGCCTAGCTGTCATAATATCTTAGGGCAATATAGTGCTCATATTTTCTGGTGATGGTAATGTAAACCTACTATGCTACCAATTATATAAAGATATAGTGTATATGATTAAGTATAGTACATAATACTTGGTAATAAATGATGTTACTATTTTTAATTATTTTGTAGTGCATATTAATATATGCACACTAAAATGCCATTATAGTATAGTATGCCATGCTGGGCATTAGCCTCATAGTCTCATGTTTATCTTGTTCCTGGATAACAAAGTTTTCTCTTGTGCTTGAATTAATCTCATAGTTTTTAAATTAAAATCCTGTGATCAGGGCTGGATAGATAGCTTAATGGTTAGGGTGCTTACTTATGAAGGCTAAGGACCCAGGTTTGATTCCTCAGTACTACTTAAGCCAAATGCACAAGGTAGTGTATGTGTCTGGAGTTCATTTGCAGTGACGCACCTACTCTTTCTGCCTCTTTCTCTCTTCCAAATAAATAAATAAAACATTAAAAATTATAAAACATTAGGCAGGCATGGTGGCACACATCTTTAATCCCAGCACTTGGGAGGCAGAGGTAGTGAGTTCTATACCACCCTGAGACTACATAGTGGTCAGCCTGGGCTAGAGTGAGACCCTTCTTCGAAAAACTAAAATAAATAAATAAATAAATAAATAAAAATAAATAAATAAATAAATAAAATAATAATAAACATTGTTTGGAGAGTCAGGTGTGGTGGTGCATGCCTTTAATCACTCAACACTCAGGAGGCAGAGGTAGGAGGACCTCCGAGAGTTCAAGGCCACCTTGAGACGACAAGTGACTTCCAGGTCAGCCTGGGCTATCGTGAAACCCTACCTCGAGGAAAAAAAAAAAAAAAAACAAAAAAAAACGTTGTTTGGGCTGGAGAGATTGCTTACTGGTTAAGACACTTGCCAACAAAGCCAAAGGACTCAGACACAATTCCCCAGTGCCCAAGTAAAGTGCATGTATCTGGAGTTTGTTTGCAGTGGCTAGGGACCCTGGTGCGCCCATTCTGTCTCCCTCTCTCTCTCCCCCCCCCAAAAAAAAAAAAAAAAAAAAACAAACAACAACAAAAAGCTTCATTATTTCGTCTTTCTGAATATCTTATTTTAATATAATCTTCGTTCCTTCCTTTGGACAGCCTGTCAGTTAGTGATCGATGGTAACCGTACCTGAGGATGTTGTCCATCTGTTATTTTTCTGCCTGACTTTACAAAGCTCCCCTACTCCAACAGACATTACTGTGTATGCTGATTCAAGATTTATTTTCTCTTTTGTTGCGGCAAGTAGCACTACCTATTTGGGCTGAATTTAAAACCACAGAGCTGGTCTGGAGGGATGGCTTAGTGGTTAAGGCGGTTGCCTGCAAAGCTAAAGGACCCAAGTTAAGATTCCCCAGGACCCATTAGGCCAGATGCACAGGGTGGTGCGTACGTCTGAAGTTTGTTTACAGTGGCTGAAGGCCCTGGTGCGCCTATTCTCTCTCTCTCTCTCTCTCTCTCTCAAATAAATAAAATTTAAAAATATTTTATTATTTATTTTTTTTGGTTTTTCAAGGTAGGGTCTCACTGTAGCCCAAGCTGACCGAATTCACTATGTAGTCTCAGGGTGGCCTTGAACTCTCAGCGATCCTCCTACCTCTGCCTCCCCAGTGCTGGGAGTAAATGCGTGCGCTAAAACATGTTTTAAAATGTTGAAAAATTTTAAAACATGATGGCGCATGCCTTTAATCCCAGCACTGGGGAGGCAGAGGTAGGAGGATCGCTGAGAGTTCAAGGCCACCCTGAGACTACATAGTGAATTCCAGGTCAGCCTGAGCCAGAGTGAGACCCTACCTCGAAAAAAAAAAAAAAAAAAAAAAAAAAAAAAAAAATGTTGAAAAAGAAAAAAACCACAAACCACAGTGCTCTCTGGAGGTCTCTGGAGCCCTGCCGACTGCTGCCCTCTAGTGGTCCATTGTCCGGTGCCGGACTCACCGCTTTTCTCCATCCACCAGGGGCCAGCAAACTTCCAGCCAAGAGGTTATCAAGCGCTGCAGTTCGCTAGACTCCTGGAATCACGCAAGTCCTTTTTCCTGCCCCGAAGGCCCTGGACATAATGAGCAGGAGGAATGCGCTGCCCTAAAGTCAGGAGTAAGAAGCGAGACTGTGGTTCCTTACCGGAATTGCAGAATCGGAGTACCAGCTGTCTTTGTGGTTTCCTGCTTTCGGATATGCATAAAGAAGGCAGAGGTGATGTGGAGAGATGGCGGAGTAGGGTCTCCCAGCAGGGACCAAGAGCCTCACTGCCAATTGCATTTTTACAAATGGATGTAAGTGACCGTGTAAGGTGATGATAATGTTTCCAGTGAACAAAAGATAACACGTCTACTGACATGTCCAAATTCTTCAGGGTTGGTCGTTTTATATTTTATTTTTGATGCTGGAAATTGAGCCAAGGGCCTCCTTCATGCTCACTGGCTCACCACTGAGACCGCCAGTTCTTTTATTTATTTTCCACCTCATCAAGGTTTCCTCCTCTCTCACTTTTTCTTTCTTCAACCTTATTTTTCTCCCTGGATGCTCCTACTGTCATAACTCAGACCGCGTATCATCACCACCTTTTTCCAAACAAAACGAATCCTACCCCCAACTCTTCAAGTGTTGTGGCGAACAAGCAGGTAGTATTTAAAGGACACTCTGTTCTTTGTCATTCTCCTCATGGCTTCTCTCCCTCTCAGACACCTTTGAGTCTATGGTCAGGGAAGAGGATAGTCAATAATATAAATGGCTATCAAGGGTGAACTATCAAACCAATGGAACATATATATTCAAGCTAAAAACACTAACATTTATAAGGCTTGTAAATGACTGACTGTTCTGCACAGCTTTACCTAAAACAGGTTTTCCCTTTTTCTTTGGATTTTCATTTTATTAAAAAGCAGGATCTCGGGCTAGAGGGATCACTTAGTGGTTAAGGCTCCTGCCTGCAAAGCCAAAGTACACAGGTTTGATTCCCCAGGACCCACGTAGGCCATATGCACAAGGTTTGCAGTGGCTGGAGGCCCTGACATGCCCATTCTCCCTCTCTCTTTCTCTCAAACAAATAAATAAAAGCAGGATCTCTATCCCTGGTGGGCTAACTCAGCCTCCCAAGTGCTGGGATTATCTATATGAGCCACCACATGAGTTTGGGTCTTCATTTTGATTATCCAGATAACAAGTTTGCTCTCCAATATCAAGCTCCCATTAATCTTGGGCCACAAAAGGGCCTACACCAATATCTAAATCTAAATCTAAACTAATAATGGTTATCCCATTTAACCTGTGCTGACTTCACTTTCTGTTGGAGAATCTGCTTCTCTCTTTCAGATGAAAGCAGGACCTGAGAAGAGAAACAACCCACCACACTTTACCAGGGCCTCAGCTTTACCATAGAGAAACTGGGGAAATGAGCAAGAGTGCTGCTTTCTTGGTGAACCAGATATCAGCACAAGGGTTAGGGAGATAGGCACTAAGGACTCTTAACATCTACCCAACCAGAGATCCAGAGGCTCCTAAGAGCCCATCACTGAATAGACTTAAAACAAACCCAACATGGCTCAGGGAATTTTGCAGAAGAGGGGGTAGAAAGATTGTTAGAGCTACAAGTTGGGACATTATGCAGAGACATTGTATCTCCCCATAACTGACTGCTGCCCCCACAATGCATGACCCACAACCCCCATGGGGATAACCAGCATCCTCAATGAGGAGGGTCTCTTTGGAGGGGGGACAGGGATGAGGGTAAGGATGGTACCAACATGTGTTGTTTACATACTGAGTATGTCCATAACTAATAATAATAATAATAAAAGCCAGGCGTGGTGGCACACATCTTTAATCCCAGCACTCGGGATGCAGAGGTAGTAGGATCCCATGAGTTCGAGGCCACTCTGAGAATACAGAGTGAATTCCAGGTCAGCCTGGGCTAGAGTAAGACCCTACCTTGAAAAAAAAAAAAAAAAAAAAAAAAAAGAAAAGAAAAGAAAGGAAAGGAAAGGAAAAGAAAAGAAAAGAAAAAAAGACATGCATGAGAGGCTGGAGAGATGACTCAGCAGTTAAGGCACTTGCCTGCAAAGCCTAATGATCAGATATAAATGCATCTGGAGGGTTTTTTTTATTTTTTTATTTTTTTTGCAGTAGATAGAGGCCCTGGCATGCCCATCCTCTCTGTCTCTCTTCTCTCTATGTGTCTCCGCTTGCAAATAAATAAATAAAAATATTTTTTAAATGCTTGAGAGCATAATGCTAGCCTATGCACAGACAACTAGCTTATGAGGTCTCTAATGTAAAGAATGGGTTAATTCCTAGAAGATTTAGAATTTAATGATTATGAAGAATGGTGAAAGGTAGAAGGAGGGCTTAGTTGGATAAGGTGAGTCAGAGCTGTGACAAAAGTAAGTCACATATATATATGAATAGGGAGTACTCAGAGGAAGAAGTACAAATGGCTAATACACACTTAAGAAAATGTTCAACATCCCTAATCATTGGGGAAATGCAAATTAAAACAAATATGAAAGCTGGGCTTGGTGGCTCACGCCTTTAATCCCAGCACTTGGGAGGCAGACGTAGGAGGATCATTGAGAGTTGAAGGCCAGCCTAGAACTACAGAGTGCATTTCAGGTTAGCCTGGGCTAGAGGGAGACCCTACCTCAACAAACAAATATATTTATTTATATATTTGCACCTCACCCCAGTAAGGATAGCAGACATTAAAAAAATTAAATGAAGCCAGAAATGGTGGTGCACGCCTTTAATCCCAGCACTTGGGAGGTAGAGGTCAGGAGGATTACCAAAAAAAGAAGAAAAAAAAATTCAAAATGGTGGTGCCAATCCCAGCACTTGGGAGACTACATAGATGTAGTCTACATACATGTGAATTCCAGGTCAGCCTGGACAAGAATGAAACCCTTCCTTGAAAAACTTAAAAAAAAAAAAAAAAGAAGAAGAAGAAAAAGAAAAAAGAAAACAAATGTTACAAATGTTGTCAAGGATGTGGAGAAATAGGAACACTCATTCACTGTTGGTGGAATGTAAACTGGTACAACCAGTATGGAAAGCAATATGGAGACTCCTGAAAAGGATGACAATAGAGTTACCAACAGACCCTGATCTTCCCTTACTGGCTATTTACCCTAAAAGCTCCACATTCAGAGATATTCGCTCAGCCTTGTGTATAGCTGCTCAATTCAATTCATAATAACTAAAAACTAGAATCAACCCAGGTGCCCATCATTGGATGAATGGATAACCAAGATGTAGTATATGTACACGATGGAATTCTCCTCAGCAGTAAGAAAAAATGACATATTGACATTTGTAGAAAAATGGTCGAACTTGGAACAGATCATTCTAAGTGAGCTCACACAATCACAGAAAGATAATCATCACATGGTCTCACTCCCCTGCCATTTCTAACCTGGAACAGCCTGAGTTGCTGACATACCTGAATAGCATCTCAAAGCTTGGACAATATAGGGAAGGTAGTGCTTGGGGGAAGAGAAAGGGTACACAAAACTGAACCCAAATTGATGACTTCAGTTCATTAGCGTGGTTGGGGGGCAGTGTAGTTGGGATCTGCCACTTATGCTCCCCTCACAACTTCAGTGCAAACGGTTGAGACCCCAGGCACCTCCTCCAATGCATTTTTTCCTCTTTCTTTATTGTTATAGATAAGAATTCCAGTGCTTTATTGAATGAGAGTGAGTGGGTTCTCTCTGGAATAAAAATATTAGGGTGTGCATCTGGAATTCTTTGTCCTAAGCTCAAGTGAGTGGAGATGCACACAGAGCGTTGGGAAAGCAGCTTCAGTGTGTCCGAGGTGTTTGCTCTCTGGACTTGAAACATTCAAACTGAGCCAGCCCCAGTACCCTACAAACAGAAGTGAAGGGTCAACATTCTGAGACCCCCCCCCAACTGCAGGTTTCAGGCATGGGAGGAATCCCCTGTGCAGTGGGATTCCTACCCATTACTCTGGAGCTGGGGGTTCTTAAGCAAGGTATTTTACTTTGCAATACCACCTTCCTCATTGGGCTGCACTAAGGACAGAATACATGTTTGGGGCTAAAGAGATGTCTCAGCAGTTAAAGTGCTCATCTGCAAAGCCTAACAACCTGGGTTCAATTCCCCAGTACCCATATAAAGCCAGATGCACAAAGTAGAATATGTATCTGGAGTTTGTTTGCAGCGGCTGGAGGCTCTGACATGCCCATTCTCCCCTCCCCTCTCTCTGATTGCAAATAAATAAAAATATTTTTTAAATATACATGGTTATATCCCCAACACTTAGGATGGTCCTTGGTCTGGAGTAGATATAAGAAATGGACAGGTAAAGGGGTTTACTGAAAACAAATTGTATTAGTAGAAAAATCGGACATGTGGTGAAATCAGACTACTGAAAAGTTTCTTTGTTGCTCATAGTTCCCATGAAGAGGGGCTACATAGGTGGAGTGGGCAGAAGGGGAAACACTGAGGCAGCCAGGCATGCAAGGCAGAGGGGGAAATGAAGCAAGGGCCTTTGTTATGGGCTTCCCTGGAACAAAGAGAGGGGACAGAGAAAAGTGTTATAAGGCTTTGCTAGATGGGGTTATTTTCAGGGCCTTAGGGTACACACGGACCATCCCTAGTCTCTATGAATCTACCTGGCTCTAGGTGAGTAGGATAGGTGAGGGTGGACCAGGCTATGAAGCCCAGATAAAGCAGATGGCTGCGATATGGGCCCAGAATGATTGGACCTGGGAGTGGAGGTTCCCTCAGGACCAGAAAAGCCTCCCAGATTGTAGTAGCAGATACAGAGAACAAAATCCATGGTCAGTGTGGGAGTGCATCTAGAGGCCTTGGCACGCATGTGTGGTATGCCATGTTCCTTTAAATGCACTTACTCAAAGTCACTTGGGAGTCATGTCCAGGTCTATTCCTAATGCCAGAATCCACAGCAAGACTTTGGCCATCACAGCCTGGACTTTATTGCCAAATCTAATCCTGTCTTCTCTCTGGTTCTGGTGATGTGACACTGTAAGAGGCATGGAATGGAGTGTAGTTTGATGTAGAACACTACTCTGTTTCTGGTTACCCAGGTAATGTCACTCGATTTCTACCTTTAGGAAGTCCATACAGGCCACTTGCAATCCCTCGGTTGCCTTGTCTGTACCATGGCCTTGATGATGCTTATCCAGCAAGGTGTGTTTGAGGAATAATGGAAAAGAACTGGAATGCACATCTGGCCCACAGTAAGTGCTCACTCTGAGCATGTTCTATATCATACAAGTTGTAGCTGCTTATTCTTGTCCATGCTCCAATCCCATTTGTCCACTTTTCTACACAGTGTTGCCATCTTTGTTCCCCAAGGTTTCCTCTGCCACAGCCTGTGAAGCCAAGGAGCTTCATGAAGAATACTACGTCCTAACCCTCCTCTGTAAGATGCCAGTGTGTGCTTAGGGTTTCTTTTAGCTGAGACATCTGTCTCAGAGTGAGACAGAAAGGAGTCAACACAATGCTGTGATTTGATTACACTTCTTCTGGCATCCTCAAGAACACTGTGGAAGCTTGGAACATTCCAGAACTGTCAACAGCTTTCTAGAACCCTTTGTTCACACCCCCGTGTTGGGGACTTACTGTGTTCCAGGCATGTTCTGAGTTCTTAAAGTTTATTAGGGATCAAATTAAAGATCTCCAAGCTCATGGATCTTCTACTGCGGCTGAAGGAAAAAATTAATGTGATGTGCATAGATCACCAGGCAACACTATATTGCTTTGAATGAAATGTGCTGTGTTTTAGGAACACATTCAATAAGATGAGGGAATATATTACTCACATGTCTATTCTCCTGTCTGATCCATGGCATTTCTGGGAGTGGCATGGGCAGGAATGTGTGGGTGAAGGGCACAATGAGGATTCACAACCCGAGCAATGTTTGGGGTGCCCCACTCACCAATGGATCCAGGTGGCCCCATAGTCTCCACAAGAGCACTTCAGACACTTCCAAAACCTCCTCTGCAACACGTGTCTTGGGGTTTCCACCATCCCACTTCTGGCTGTCTTCTGAATTTCCCTTTCTTCTTTCCAAAACTAATATTAGCTGTTTTTACACTCACATTGCAAATGCAAGGCATGCATAATGAAGAAAATTGTGAGAGAAGCAAAGGCAAGGAAGTTAAAACCATGTACAGTTCAAGTACTCAGAATTACCATTAATATGTGTGATCATGGTTCCTGGGCCTTTATCTGCTGCATGCCTCCCCCAACTCCCTGTTGCCAAAAGTGAATCATAAATATATGGAGATTGGGTGCCTGCCTTACGTATTTATGATGGCCACATCATTTTATTATGTCATTAAGTATAAGTGTGCAATGTTTAATTGTTGTGTTTAATTGGGTATCTAACTGAAGTTTATTTACCTATTCTTTTATTTGGAGTTGTTAAGGTTTTTAAAATATTTTTATTTATTTATAAGCAGAGGAAGATAGGAGAGAGAGAGAGAGAATGGGCATACTAGGGCCTCCAGCCACTGCAAACAGACTCCAGATCCATGTGCTACTGTGTATCTGGCTTTAGGTGGGTATTGGGGAATTGAATTCAGGCTGTTAGGCTTTGCAGGCAAGTACCTTAACCGCTGGCCCATCTCTCCAGCCAGACATTAAATTTTGTATGTATGTTCTTGACATTATAAATAACACTCTGATGAAAATGTTATAGTTGTGTCTTTAGACACAATCACGAATATCTTAGGAAAAATTCTAAGTGACATTCAGAGTCAGACTATAATTAAAAAAAAAAACCTCTCCATAATTTTCTACCTTTATGTGTTTCTTACATAGAAAGATCCATTCATCAGACCCTTTCCAATACTCTTTTTTTTTTGGTTTTGCGAGGTAGGGTCTCACTCTGGTCCAGGCTGACCTGGAATTCACTATGTAGTCTCAGGGTGGCCTCGAATTCATGGCAACCCTCCTACCTCTGCCTCCCGAGTGCTGGGATTAAAGGCGTGCGCCACCACACCCGGCTCCAATGCTCTTTTACTAAGAGAATGTTTTGTTTACTGAATAAGCAAAATAATAATATAATAATTATATAAATGTCATCATTTTGGTCTATATTTTCCATTTACGTAAATAATAGTGGGGTTATATTCTTTCTCCATTTTGAACTTTGAAGTTCTATTTTATGAATCTTATATCGCTTCTTCTTGGTGATTTAGGCAAACTTCCACAGGATGGAGATGTGGAAGTCATCTTTGTGTCTCCTCTCTTGCCACTGTACAGTTGTGTCTTCCTGGCACATGAGAGCCTCTTTCCCTTTCTGTATGACGGGGTCATGATGCCTGGCTTCCTCAGTGAATAGCGATCTGGGAATGCTGCTTGTAATGAACTTGAAACATATAAGCATGTATCTTCCTGGTTATTCTTCACTGTGTGAATTGTCTACCCGCTATGCCTGTAAAAATGGTATAACAACAGGCACCTACCTAGAGCTGACCTGAATCAACTGAGCTCCTATACAAGGAGGACCTGGCATTCTCAGAGGACTCAGTAACTGCTCCAAATTCTACTTTGCACTGGACCTTTGAGACCTTTGTCAGGGCAGCCACCAGTCATTTGTGGAATAGCAGGATGATAGAACCTTAGTAGGCCAGGACTGCAAGTCCCTTAGAGATACCCCTCACACCATTTAGATCTGGGACCCGGAGCAGGACAAGAACTCACCCAAAGTCATCCAGCATATCAGTAGCTGAAGAAGGACTGAAGTTGTCCCACAAAATGCCACCCCTGGCCTGCAACAGGCTGTCTGTCATTGGAGGTAGTTCTGGTTAATGGAAGTCTCTCAAGGACCAGAGCATGTTTACTGTTGGAGAAGTATGGTCACCCATAACCCACTGTGCAAAGTCCAACAGAGGACAGGGCTTTGTGCACACAGTGCAGGAGTGTCCTCTCCCAGGGCAGGCCAGCACATGAACACCTCCTTTGCTTGGCCCAGAGCATCTTAAGGGCTTCCAAAGTAGAAAGGTTCCAAGTCCTTTACAGCGCTGAGACTCTAGAGAGGCCCAGGTTCCCATCAGATCCCACAAAGACCCACTTGCCTACTGATATCAGCTCCGTTTACAGGCTTACACCTCCCAGTGCAAGTTCGTGACATATTCATCTTCCTTCTGGTGGAATTTAGGTGTTCTCTCTCCCCTCCAAGGTGTTTGCAAGATGCAGCACATATGGGAGTGATGCTCTAGAGCTGTTTCCTGACAGAAAGAAGAGTGTTTCTCTCACACTTTCCTTTTTAAATATTTCGTATTAGAGAGAGAGAGAGAGAGAGAGAGAGAGAGAGAATTGGTGCACCAGGGTCTTCAGCCACTGCAATCGACTTCCAGAAGTGTGCTACGTCTTGTGCACATGTGTGACCTTGCATGCTTGCATCGCCTTGTGCATCTGGCTTATGTGGGACCTGGAGAGTTGAACAAGGGTTATTAGGCTTCACAGACAAGCACATTAACCACTAAACCATCTCTCCAGCCCCCTCTCACACTTTCTGCAGACTGTCTCTACCTAAATATGTACACTCCTGGGGAGTTGACAAAGAGCAGCAGACCACAGGTAAGTGTAAGGACCCTGTCCTGCTTGTGAATTCCAAGACCCATATTTTCTGTGCAACTGGAAAGGAAGGGGATGAAGGCAGGAGGGAGGGGAGGAAACCATGGGACAACACTGGTTAAGGAATCCAGAGCTGACCTATAACCACTGGAAATGCATGTTTTCTTTTCCTTTTACTTTAAAATTTTCACTCACAATTTTTTTCAGTTTGCCTTTTGGATTATTTAAAAGTGTATTGCCTGGATTTCTCTCACCTTCCTCCAACATGGCCTCCTTAGGTTGCCTGCTGGAACATGGTGAGCCTCCTCTCCAGGCTTTGGGCGTTGCCTCGTATATAAAAATGCTAAATGCACATTGAAACGATACACCAATCAGACTTTTGATAAGGTGATGGGACCCATGTTGGATGCTGCAACAAGGAAACCCATCTGGCGACATGAAATCTTAGATGCAGATGGCATTTGTTCTCCAGGTGAGAAGGTAGAAAACAAGTGCTAGTAAACAAGTCTATGCCCACAGTGACTCAGATTCCTTTGGAAGGAAGCAACGTGCCTCAGCAACCACAGTACAAGGATGTGCCATAACCTACAAAGGCTGGACAGATTCATACATTGAACAGGTAATGATCTCCTCCAACGCTGAAGATGCTTTTCTGATCAAAATGCTCTTGCGACAGATAAGACGGCCAGAGATTGGAGACAAATTTAGCAGTCGTCACGGACAAAAAGGTGTTTGTGGCTTGATTGTCCCCCAGGAAGACATGCCATTCTGTGATTCTGGCATCTGTCTGGACATCATAATGAACCCACATGGCTTCCATCGAGAATGACAGTAGGAAAGTTAATTGAGCTGCTGGCTGGCAAGGCAGGCGTGTTAGATGGCAGGTTCCACTATGGTACCACGTTTGGAGGGAGTAAAGTAAAGGATGTCTGTGAAGACCTTGTTCGCCATGGCTATAACTACCTGGGGAAAGACTATGTCACGTCGGGTATCACAGGTGAACCCTTAGAAGCATACATCTACTTTGGCCCCGTGTACTGCCAAAAACTGAAACACATGGTGCTGGATAAAATGCATGCTCGGGCCCGGGGACCACGAGCCGTCCTTACCAGGCAGCCCACTGAAGGGCGCTCTCGTGACGGTGGCTTGCGTCTTGGAGAAATGGAGCGTGACTGTCTCATCGGCTATGGAGCGAGTATGCTTCTGCTGGAGAGACTCATGATTTCAAGTGACGCCTTTGAGGTTGACGTCTGTGGGCAGTGTGGACTCCTGGGGTATTCCGGCTGGTGCCACTACTGCAAGTCTTCGTGTCACGTGTCGTCCCTCCGCATCCCCTACGCCTGCAAGCTGCTCTTCCAGGAGCTGCAGTCCATGAACATCATCCCGAGACTTAAGCTCGCCAAGTACAACGAGTAAGGACAGGAAGGGCACGCTCAGCCAGTCCCGTGCAGCAGAATGCTGTGCTCCTGAGAATGGCATCTGCAGGTATTTTGCCTCAAAAATAAAACTGATGGGAGAAGCTTTTATGTTCTGGAATACTAACTGGGCCACCTTGATCACTAAGCCTCAAGCCCTGGAAGTGTCGATGGCAGGGACTGCAATGCAGCGTGATTTACAAGTGGACATGAGCGGAGAGTAAATAAACTTATCTATTGTGTTGTGTTGTGTTGTTTTGAGTCAGGGTCCCACTGTAGCCCAGGCCCAGTGTGGCCTTAAACTCATAGTAATCCTCCTGCTTTAGCCTCCCAAGTACAGGAATAACAGCATGAACTGACATAAATAAAATAAGCCTGGCTGATTTATGATCTTCTATTTGTACTGTACCCTTTAGGAAGACCTTTTTCATTGAAACAAATGCTTGGGTTTAGAGTCCCCGTGATGTCTTCTGATTATCAGAACTCCAGGTTCTCAGAGACTTAACAGAAGTATAGATTGACTTGAATTGGTTGAGGTGGCCGCACTATGTGGAGGAACGAGACTGTGAGAGGGGAGAAGGCAAATGATAAATTCTGGCTTGCTCTCTCCTGGTGTGTAGAGGGACTCATTCTCCTAGCAGTTAGATTCTGTCTTTGCACACCCAAATTTGTTATTTTAACCTAACTGAACTCTAATAAATATAGTCCTACCTTGTTTTAAAAAAAAAAAAAAGTGTATTGCCTGAACTGGAGAGATGGCTTAGCGGTTAAGGCACCTGCCTGTGAAGCCTAAGAACACCTGTTGGATTCTTCAGGTCCCACATTTAGCCAGACACAGTGACGCAAGGGCACAATGTTGCACTTGCCCACAAGGGGGCGCACGTGTCTGGAGTTCATTTACAGCGCCTGAGAGGCCGATGGCATGCCCATTCTGTCTTTCTCAAAAAAAAAATGTATTGCCTGATTCCTATATACCTGAGGAATTCTTGATATGATATTCTTTTTAAACTTTTGAACATTAGAATACAAAATGTTAGGCTTCATTATGTCATTTTCAAACATAGTTTGTTCTTGCTGATCCTCCTCTTCCCCACTCTTCTTCCTGATCCTCCAACTCCCCATCGTAACCTTGACCCTCAGTATCCCTTTCCCTTTTCATGTCACGTGTGTTCTGTTGTCCTATAAAAAGCAAGTTTTCATTACCTCTGTCTTTCTCAGTGACATCAGAATTTGGTGAAGATTTCTGCTCATGTGGGATGCACACCCTTCTCTTCTAAGTTCTCTCACATTAACAGAAGGACAAGGATCAGTTGTCTTCATTAGTCGATTGAGAATCTGATTCCTAGAATGTTTGAGATATAATTTGCAATAGACTGAAACTGAAGGGAGACTTGATAAAGTCGAACAACCCGTGCCATTCTTTCCATGAAGAGAACCCAAGACTCTGGTGGGGAAAGTGAGGGCCCACAGTGAGTGGGAAAAGCCATAGCTTTTTAAAAATATATTTAATTAATTTATTTATTTGAGAGAGCGATACAGAAATAGGCAGGGAGAGAGAGAGAGGATGGGTGCGCCAGGGCCTCCAGCCACCGCAAACTAACTCCAGATGTGTGCCCCCCCTTGTGCATCTGACTTACGTGGGTACTGGGGAATTGAGCCTTGAACCGGGGTCTTTAGGCTTCACAGGCAAGCGCTTAACCGCTAAGCCATCTCTCCAGCCTCCAACTAGGGGATTTTGATCTTTAAATTCATGCTTTCTGACACAGACTGAGGGTAGCAGCCAGTGTGTCTTCTTTCTACTCACTGACAGCATTCACTGTGGGTGGTAGTACTCATTGTCCTGTGACAAAGGAGAGGAGGGGCCTGGAGCAATCTCAGATGCACTCTCTTGGGTTTGATTGTAGGTCACTTCCCTCAGTAGTTGCCCTTGGCACACAATGATGACTCCATGAGTCAGCATTTCAAATATAAATGGAGGGGGATGGAGTCGTTTACCACTTGTAGTCCAAAGGGACAAGAAGAGGCTTCCGCGAAGTATGGATCCCTGGTGTGTGAGAGGTCTGATGATAGTACCCTGCCAGTCTCCCAAGATTACCCTGGCACTGGCACGGAGCCCAGGACTGCAAGAAGAGATTGTCAACTTTGGATTCATAGAAGGCCCTCTGCATGCTTTCCAACACACAAAAACATGGGGACAAAGGTTCATTCACACATTCCTTCATCAATTTCTTGTGCATTCAATGTCCTCATACACACAGACCAACTTTGCTCAGAATGGGTGAGGCCAGAAACAATGTTGGGCCAGACCTGGTGGTTAGAGTGTGACAGAGCATACCTATGGGGAGGGGGAGGTTTCTAATGTTGGAATGATCAATCTCTGGTCCCCAAGACCATAGCACTTTCTCTAATGGGAAGAGATGGATTCATTAGATTGGTAGCTGTGGCAAAATTTCTGAGAGAGTACAACTATCTAGGAATCTGTTGTTGGGTGTAGGTCCCCAAGGGTTTGGGGAAACTTTCCCTTATGGCCTTGCAGACACCATGGCCTCTCTTGGGCTAGTTCTGCTCATAGCCTCAAGTTTCCCTAGGCACACACTGCAGGTTTTGACATTTCTAGGGTTTCCATAGCAACATCAGCTTCACTCTCGGAGCTTCATGCATCAAATTGTTAGGATTGTTAGCAGGCATTCCAAACTTCCATACACTTGCTGGCCTGGCCTACTTTCACTTGATAAATGGGTGAAAGTCTTCATGACCCCATAACTTTTTTTTTTTTTTTTTGCTATTGTTTTTTGAGGTAGGGTCTCACTCTAGCCCAGGCTGACCTGGAATTCTCTATGTATTCTCAGGGAGACCTCAAACTCATGGCAGTCTTCCTACCTCTGCTTCCCAAGTGCTGGGATTAAAGGTGTGTGCCACCATGCCACTCTTGCATTCTACGTGCCTGCAAAGCCAGCATCTTCATGTAGATAATTCCAGGGTCTTCCTATGGTCTGTGCTTCAGCCAGGCTTCACTGGACAGCAGCTGTGGCCTCCTCTGTGTGTCTAAACATGGAGAAACAGATCCCAGCGAGTCAGTTTTCTTAGACAATCCTGTGGGAACATGGGTCTCCAGTGCAAACAACTTTACACATTTACACCCTTAAGCCTGTGATGGGTGCAGTCTTGCAGATTTCCTAGAAGTCCTCAAGATAATTTCTCCTGAGATCTGGTGCAGGAAACTATGATACTCATCTCTCCTCGTACACAAATTTGAGCATGCTCCTTTTGTGTATTTATGTGTAGAATATGTGAGTGGCGTGTGTGTGTGTGTGATGTGTGTCTGTGGTGTGTTTTTGTGCGTGGTGTGTCTGTGTGTGTGGTATGTGGGACATATGTATGTGCAGATATGCATGCACTAGTTTCGTGTGTGTAGAACCAGGATTGTTTAATTGCATATTTTCTTAAGATGGGGGTCTCTCCCTCAACCTGGAGCTGCTGTCCATCAGCAAGCCCCAGAAATTCTCCAGTCTCTGTCCCCTGTGGACTGTGATTACAGACACTATGACCACACCAAGCTTTTATACATTGGTTTGGTGTAGTCAAACTTGGTGATCTCTGGACCAAGAGGTGCTCATACTTAAAAGAGCAAGCACGCATAACCACTGTGTCATATCCCTACCCAAACATGCTTCTTTTTTTTTGGCAAGACTATTTTTCAAATCTTCCTGCTGTGGTTTTTCTTCTAAATCTCACTGTAAATCTTCCTAAAATCACCACACACAAAGAAATTACTGCCTGAATGCTCTGCTGCCTAGAAATTCTTCTACCACTTAAACAATCCATCATCCTTGAAGTCCAACCCTCATAAGATCTCAGGACATGGACAGAATGTAGTCACCTTCATTACCAGAATATGACGCAAATGGCCTTCAGCTCAGTTCCTAATAGTCCCCATCCCCATCAGAGATATTCTGAGCTCTATTTTCACTGTCCTCTTTCCTGACCCACCAGAATCCCCCTTAAGCTCTGCTAAGAGCATTCAGGGCTCTCTCTGGCCCACCTTCCCAAACATTTCTAAAATCCTTGCACAAACCATTTAGAAATCTTCTGAAACACATAATCAGGCAGAGTCACAGCAGTAATCACACTTCTCAGTGTCAGTTTTGTGCTGTCTTCCAATTGCTACAATGAAATCCCACAGATTCAGCAACTTATTAAAGTTTTATTGACTTGAATCTCACTTGGACCTCTGGCTTTGGTCAGTTCCAAGCACTTGGTAGAAAAAGAACTCCTCACCTTGGAAGACAGTGGGTAGCAAGACAAAGGAATGGAGTCCCCACTCACTGTTTGAGGGCATGCCTTCAATGATCTACTTTCTCCAACTTAGCTCTAACTTCTTAAAGTTTCCACTAGTTTCCAGCGGAGCCATCAGCTGAGCATCAGCCTTTAATATATGAGGATTTGGAGGACAGTTAACCTAACCGTAACATTTGAAGGACATTTAACCATAACAGGAGTTTCTATAAAATGAGCTGACCAAGATAGGGAAGTGAACATCTCTGAAAAGTTTCAGGATTTGTGGCAGAGATAAGCCAGGGCATACCTGAAAATCTCAGGGAAATATGAGGACAACACAGCTGCTTTGGTGAGTTTCTATCTTCTTTCCTTCCTGTTTTTCATCATTCTTTCTTTTCTTCTGTTCACAGGGAAAGATTAACCTATGTGTCTTAGAGAGGGAAGGATGGAAAGATGGAGAGAGAGAGAGAGACAGAGACAGAGAGAGAGAGAGATCATCATCAGGACATACTTCCACAGGCAGCTGGATGAACAGTTACCCTGAAACCTAAAGGAAGAGAAGTACATTAGATGTGGTATTGTTGTGTTAACTTCCTGGAGTGACATAAACAAACATCAACTCACCCCAGACAGGGCACAAATGACAGAACCCAGAAAAGATTCCACCCAAGGCTTCACACTGGTGAAACAATGTATGATTGGCTTACTTGCAGAAGCACAGGTGTGAAGTTACCAACAGGATTATTTACAAAGCAGCTGTCACTGAAATGTCTCCCCCTAGCATGGATGATGACTTCCCATAGCTGCACACATGACGTGCCTCTTCAGCTAACTTTCCACCCTCTATATACCCCAGTACCTCCAAAGACCAATCGCAGTTGATGCAGAATTGCACAGAGCTGGGGTAAGGGTGCAGGAAGGAGTGGCTGGATGCTTAGAAGAGGATCTGATGACCGATCCTCTCTACCCCTTCCTTCTATGAGGGAATGTCAGCTGGCCTGATCTTGTGAGAACAGTCTTCAAGGATGCTCTAATTAAAATGCTAATGGCTACGATAAATAGAAGACAGCTTTCCACAACAGATGGGAACAAGGGCTCACCTTCCACCTCCAAGTGGAGGATGCATTCACCAGTGTAATGAGGGTATGCATGTATATGAGCAGAAGATATTTCCTAGTGTGTTAAAGCCACATGCAGGTCAACATGAGAGTATAAAATAACTGGGAGCCACAGGCCCAAGAAGAGTTTGTACCATCACAGACTCTTCTCCACACATGGCTGTCAAGTGTTCATGAATAAGTCTGGGAACAAGGAGCAAGACTCAGATAAAGCTTGTTTCTGGAGCTCAAACACAAAGCAACATACAGATGCCATTTCACAAAGGAACAATATTCTAGATCCATTGGGGAAAAGGTTTTGTTTTGTTTTGTTTTGTGTCTTGGTGCCTTGGTGAAGATTTATTGAAGGTGACAGAAAGAAACAGTTGTAAATTGTATACTCCATAGTGGGGAAACTGTTCTGGGCTAGAAATAAGCTGGGGATGTAGCTCAGCGGTAGAGCTCTTACCTAGCTTGCAGAGGTACCTGGGTTAATTTCCCAGCACTACATAGAGCCAGGCAAGCCCAATTCTTGGGAGATGAAGACAGGAGGATCAGGAGTTCAAGTCTAGGCTCAGGTACATAGAATTTCAGGCTGGCTTGGGTTACATGTGACCTTGTTTCAAAATCCTCAGGATTTTGGTTGGTGGTGAGAAGCAGGATCCCTGAGAATGCCCTTTTAAGACCAAGGACACACAAGGTCCCCTAAGGGTTATTCTAGACCAGGACTAGAGAAACTGCTCTGAGTGCTAGAGTCAATAGATACTAGATCCCAAATCCCAGAGGTCAGCTGGTGGGCCCCCATTACTTCCTACATATCACCATCTCAGCACTTATATGCCAGTCACTTTTGTTTTTCCATCATTGTAAAAATGTGATGAGCCCACAATCCCTGGCTTACCTTGCAGTGCCTAGCAATACCTTCGCAAGACCCTCATAATAGAAGAAAAAGATGATGACATCAAATTAAAAGAGAGACTAATGGAGAGAGGGAGGGGAGAATAGAGTTCTGAAGGGGAATGGGAGGAGGGGGGAAATATCATGTTTTTTGTATGTAAGTATAGAAGTTGTCAATAAATAAAAAAAGAAATTTAAAAAATGTGATGATGTAATTATTGTAAAATAATGAACTTGATTTTCAAAAACAAAGAGAAAACCCCCTCCTCCCCTCCTGTCTCCAAACACTCTTGTACCTGACTCATTTCATCAAACCAAAAGTTTTAGGAACAAATTATGTCCTTCTCCTGACTGTCCAGCAGGTGGAAGCACTAAAACAGGAAAAACTACTTTATACTCTGGGGCTTTGGGACAGCAGGTGATGAGGTATTGTGGAACTTGGACAGAATAGAAACCTTAGCAAATAGGTAAATTAGAAGCCAGTGCTATAGATATTGTCCTTTACCCCTGAAGCATTTGTAAAGAAAAGAAAAGGTGGAATCCATGGCTGGGACAGACTAGAACCACCAATAGAACAGAAGTTTGGGCCTTCAATGTTTCCTTTTTTTTTTTTTTTTTTTTTTTTTTGAGGTAGGGTCTCACTCTGGTCCAGGCTGACCTGGAATTAACTATGTAGTCTGAGGGTGGCCTTGAACTCATGGCAATCCTCCTACCTCTGCCTCCCGAGTGCTGGGATTAAAGGCATGCGCCACCACGCCCGGCTAATGTTTCCTTTTTAATCTTTGCACTTTCTGGCTAAATTCCAAAAGTCCCTCCCTGTTCTTTGTACTTCCGATGGCCCTCTGGTCTGTGGATCTTTGGCTCAATTCCTACGCCCAGTTCTCCTTTTTCTCACCCTCTGGCTTGAGCTGCAAGGCACCGTTTCCCTGGTTTCCTCTAGGCAGACAGGGGAGTGGAGTTCTTCCCATCCTTGCACCTGGGAAGCTGCCTTAACTGTGGCTACCCCAGGTGACCCATCTTCAATGTGAACCTTCTTTCCCACAGCTCTGATGGCACCTCTTCTCTCAAAACCCTTGTTCTCTGCCATGATTTGTGTTAAGTGTGTACAGTTAAGTCCTGAATAATTGAATAATAGTGGATTATCTGTGAACCATTATTCCCTGAGAAGGGAAGGGTGAGGAGACCCCTACCTTGTCATAGGATTGTATGAAAATACAGAATATTCTTTGATCAAAGCTTGCTTGGTTACATGGATCAGTAGTAAACAATCCTGAACTTAAAAAAGGGACTGACCAGCAACTGTGTGTTGGAAGCTTGGCCATGAATGTGCAGGGTGGCAAGGGGGCCAGCACTTATGTCCAATCTTGCTGTCACACACTGTGTGGATAAAGAGGAAAGCTCTTGAACTTGCACCTGTGGGGAAAACTTCTTTTTGTTACAGAAGCTCCTTACCTGTCCACTTGCTATTGCTACAACAATCTGTAAAGGAAAGGGGTTGATTGAACTCACAGCTCAGGGGAGCTGAAAGTGTGGTGCAGGTGTCTGCTTGTCTCTGGTGAGGACTTCATGGTAGATGGCATGGTGATGGTGTGGGAGCATTTTCAGAATAAATTCTTGGGACAGAAACCCAGAGGCCTGGGAGCAGTCAGCTGACACTTTTTTAAATAATGAAACCCTCTCATACAAGAATTATCCTGGCTTTGTGAGAGCTACATTAATCTCTCCTGAAGATGGTACAAAATGGCCTACTTACCTCCCACTATACCTACCTCTTAAAGGTCCACCAATGCTAAACCAAGCCACATGGTAGCAAGCCTCCAGCATGTGAGCTATGCAGACACTAGCAGTGATGATGTGAAAAAAGTTAACTTATCTATCCATCTAGCTGACTATCATCTATCCATCTATGTCCCTTTATTTAATTAATTTATTTATTTATTCATTTATTTTGGTTTTTTGAGGTATGGTCTCACTCTAGCTTGGGCTGACCTAGAATTCACTATGTAGTCTCAGGGTGGCCTCGAACTGTCGGCGATCCTCCTACCTCTGCCTCCCGAGTGCTGGGATTAAAGGTGTCCTGGAGAGATGGCTTAGTGGTTAAGGCACATGCCTGAGAAGCCTAAGTCCTCCCTTCTTTTATACAAACAGGAGGGGGAGGCCTGCTATCCAGCAGTGGGCTTTAACCAACTGGGGGAGTTGTGACCTGACTCCTCCTGTGGGTCATGTTTATCACCCACAGATTTGGCCCTCAGTACCTTTTGGGGAGGGGAGGCATTATGTATGGTACCAACCTCCATGCAAGTCAGGTTTGACTCTCAGGGAATTCAGAAGCGGTCAAAAGGGACCTTCCCTTGCGGTTTTTCCGCACCCACGTTGGTACCCATCCCCCTAGGGGGTGCATAGGTCTGAATGCTTATGTGGTTCCCGGAGGCTTGGAGTATTGAACCTTGGCCAACATGCCTAGAATGATTATAAAAAGTAAACAAATTTACAGGGCTTATAGAGGCTATAGGGTTTACAGAGACTATATGTTTTACAGTCATTGTTAGGGGAGGGTCTCAGCCGGAGGCAGGTCCTCAGTCGCGATTCCTCGGCTTGTCAGCTCCAGTCTGTGATCAGCAATCTGTTGAGCTGCTGGAACACTTGAGCTCTGGAAGCCGCTACATTTAGCCTCTGTAACATTGTTTGCTCGCCTGACTCAGGCACAGCCATTCCTGCATGTTGAAACTGTTGTAAACCAAGTTAAAGTTTTTTCTTCTTTACTTAGAAGACATCATTTAATAGCCAGATGACAGTACTGCCATTATAGAACAGACAGTCATTAGGCCCAGGCCTGATTCAGATAAGGAACTAGCTGACAAACGTGTTGACCTCCAACTCTGTAATCTATGTTTGTTTGGCAGTAAATTCCCCCCTGCTTAAGCCAAATGAAAATCTGAGAAAGAAACTGCTTGGGAGATACTTAAGGCATCAAAAAAAATCCTTTTGCAGCCTTATCAGGATCACCAAAAGACAAATGACTATATGAAATAACAGATATTTTCCTTTGTAAACCTTGTAAATCTATGTTAAGATTATTATGATTTTAAATACCCCAAATATGATTTTTAACCTTTTACCATACAGTAGCAGTCCCATTGTAGGATAAAGGAGCAATACTTATGAATTGATAATTTACATGACAGAACAATTGCTTTTGAACCACCAGATTAACAATCTGCCTTTTTAAATACATAACAGCATTTTCTAGAGCATCTAACCTGACTGACAGCTTTCTATCAATATCTATCTGTGCTGAAAAAGTTTGAGAAAAATTTTAATCAGTCCAATAACATAGCTTTTGGGGAGTTTTCACACCTGTAGGACCTTTTAGAGATACTCAGCCATGGGGGCCTCTGGTCCTTGTGACAGACAAATTTTGTTAACCATTTATTGACCTGAGATGTAACTCCCAGTCCCCACTCCCTCCCCCACACAAGAATTGGGACCGAGGCTTCAGCGGTGGGCTTGATGTCTCTTTTGGTTGTGGCTGCCAGCACCTGTGAAGAAAGGAGTGAAAAAGGGGGGGGAGGCTTAAGGGAGAGGTTTTTAAATTAAATTTCTCCAGGTCACGATGTATAGGATCTGGTCTGGATGTCCGTTCCTAGGACAGAAAGCACTCTTTTTAACCTTTAATATAATATTTGAATGAAGGGTGTCCTCTGATAGCCATTCAGAGGAACAGAAAGTGATTTATTTGTCCTTGATAATAGATACTCCATTTTTCTGAGCGATGTCCTTGATTTCTGTCCTAAAGAGGGGGAAGGGAACTGTCCCATGTTATTAAGTCAAGGGAGAAGTGTCTGTCCATAGGGAAACAATTAACATATAGACACACAAATATGACAGAAACACATAGGGCCCAATAACACAGACACATGAATATGACAGAAACAGAGGGCCCAATAACACAGACACACAAATATGACAGAAACAGAGGGCCCAATAACATAGACACACAAATATGACAGAAACAGAGGGCCCAAGAAAGCTATGCACGCTTTAGAACCAAATTTAAAAAGGAGAAAGAGAGAGAAAGAGAGCGCTCAGATACTCACCAGACCGGACTGAGTGCTGGGGATCCCAGGGTTGGATGTTTTGAAAACACAGTTGGATAGGAAACAATTATCACAAGCAATGGAGGGAGATGTTAGGAATTTTTTGTATATTAGTTATATCAACCATGTTAGAGAATTAAATGAGTCAATTTTAACCTTAACATATAGTTAAAATGTTGACAAATAGGAACTTAATTAACTTTATTGGGTACTCTAAATTTAGTCTTTTTTAACCATCATCATGACCAGATTAATATCAACAAGTTAAAGTTTTAAGTTTACAAGCTGAATACCATAGTAACCTTCTATCAGCTAGAGCCATGCTTTTATTAGTCTGATGTAAGCCCTAGGTTAATAATTACTTTATTGTATCTTAAAAGATCTGCAGTCTGGTTCAGTGTTTTGTCTTTAACCTTGTTCAAGTTTACTTAATATCTACAGTTACATATTTTTATCTTACAAACTATGTAACCACTCTGTAATTATCTTTTTTATTAAATAGTTACCAATATTTAAAGTTTTTTCTCCAGTTTAACTTTTTTAGTTAGTTTATCTTATTATTACCAGCGAAAACTTTTATTGTTTTTACCATGAGGCTTTTTAAAAAAAGGCCTTATGAGATATCTTTAAAGAGTAGATCAGACTTGACTTCTGACACACATTTAAATTATGAAAGTAGATTTGAACATTATTTTAAAAATTTTTAACAAATTTTAGTATTAAGCACATATTCAAATTTAAATATAATTCTTGAGACTGTTTTTTTTTTTTTGTTGTTGTTGTTGTTAGTAGTCCCAGAAAAGCATAGAGAGGCAAAAGTGAGCTTAAAACAGTTGTAAATACTTATAAGAAATCCACATCTATTTATAGTAATTTGGCATTTACCCATATTTCGAGATTTTTTGTGCTTGTAGTCCCCAGGTTCTGCAAGCCAGGGAAGCTAAGAATCTTGCCATTTTCAGTTTTTTTTTAAATAAATCTATTATCTCCTTGTTTACCCTGTTGGGTGGGTGTGGCTGGAGGGTATCAGGCCAACTGAGCCCACGTGGCATCAGCCAGGCCCCTGGAGCCTGGGCCCTGAACCCAACTGTGAGCAGGAAGAGAAGCAGGGGGGGTGTCTTTTCCCCTCAGGTGTAGCTATTGTCTCCTCTGCGGCCTGTGGCATTTTAGCAGCCCTGGCTCCAGAGTGGAGCGCAGTCCAGCAGCCTTTGCCTCTTGTCAGCCTGCCAAATCTTTTGGAGCATGGGCCAGCATCCACAGCGACTGAGATCTGGAATAAACTTTTTCCCAGAATAAGTTGGACTCTTTTTGAGAGAGTTATATGCCCCTAACTTTAAGAAATGTCCTTAATCCACTGATTTGGGATTCCTTTTGATGGGAGCTAGTGTTCCCCATGATAGAGAAAGTCCAGAAACTCCAAGACCAGAGGGCAACATTCCTGGCTAAGGAATTAGTGCAGGGGATTTCCCAAAGGGCTTAACATAAGCCTGTCCGCAAGTTTAAGAGTCCGGCAGCCACCCTAAAGGCTTTTACTGGCCGATGCGTCACCGGTTTGTAAATTGTGAAGAGAAATAGATAGAAGGTTGTTGCCAACGCCTGATCGGGCTGTCGGGACTTGAACAGTGAGCTTGGGGCCTTCAGTCAATGCCGGAGAGTAGCCCTGACCAAGAGACTTCAGTTGCCCTGTCGCCTTGATTCAAGTCCACGCGATGGCTCAAACCGAAAATAAAGAACAAAAGAAGACAGTGTCTGAGAGAGAGAGATTTGTCTTTTTCTTTGAGAAGGAAAAAGTCTGTTTTTCTTTACATTACACCTCGCCTAATTCCTCACTGGGGATGCAGCCACTGGGCCTGTAGTTTTGCCTTTCTCTGATGCAGAAAGGGAAAGTTTGTTTTTTCTTTACATTATATCTCGCCTAGTCTGTCAGTGGGGAGACTAGTTCCTCACTGGGGATGCGTCCACTGGGGGCCTGTTAGTCCCAGGGGGAGGATGTCCCCAAGGGATCACTCACCTATTAACCACGCATCTTAACCCAATTTTCTTGTGTCTTGAGAGACTCTTTAAGTCCCTGAATGAATAACTCATGTTTACTCAATGTTTGTCCCATAATTTCGTTGCTCTTCTTACCTTATCCGGGTCTGTGTCACAGGCGGGCTTTCCTGCGGTGACCTCTGTGCGGATCTTCACTCACCGACGAGGTGGCGATCCAATGAAAGAATGACGGCCGTTCACCTGAGCGACGTCCAAGTCAGTCCTCGTACCTCGAGCCCTACGTTGGGCGCCACTTGCCCCGACCAGCGGGGGTTCAACAAGAGCCTGAGGGGAGATTAACCTGGATGAGAGAGACAAACAGACACAAAGAAGGAGACTAAGCCTAATACATGGTCAAAGTCTCAAATTTTTATTTTTCACAGAGGTTTATATAGGGAAGGCAGGAGGAAGGTAAACTAGAAACTGACCCAGGGTCACAAGACTTTCTGATTGATAAGGTTTGATCATGGGACTCTTAATCCCAGGGGTCACTGACCCAGGATTACAAGATGCTCTGATTGATAAGGTTAGATCATGGGACTCTTAATCCCAGGGGTCATGGGAAGGTCTGTTGTTACATTCCGATAGGCAGATAAAGTAATCGCCTGCAGCCAGGGCTTGTAGCTGGGGCAACTCTGATCCGATAGGTAGATAAAGTGATTGCCTGCAGCCAGGGCTTGTAGCTGGGGCAATTCTGATCCTAAGGCCTTTTGAGTCCATAAGATGGCTTTCTCATACAAGATGGCTGTTATGCTGCTCATGGTCTCCGACACCTAAGGACCCCAGTTAGACTCTCCAGGACCCATATAAGCCAGATGCACAAGGGGGCGCATGCATTTTGAGTTTGTTTGCAGTGGCTGGAGGCCCTGGTGAGCCCATTCTCTCTCTCTTCCTCTTTCTCTCTCTGTAATGGGTCCTCTGACCTTGCCATTAAACCTAAGACTTCTAAGCCCCCTGCCCAGGAAGTTTTACCACCCTCAGGCTCTATAGATGAGGACTTTCCCCTTCTCTTATAATCCCAGGCCAAACTCAGCCAGTCACAGACCCCCAGGAATCCCAGTCCCCTCCTGCCTCTTTCGGCCCCTGCGGACGAACCTGTTTTTAGTCCCCTTTATACTCAGTCCAGCAGACCCCGACCACAGACCACTATAGCCCTACCCCTCCAGGCTATAGGGATACCCGATAAGGAGGGCAGTCAGTTCCTCACTTATTTTTCTTTTTCTGCCACTGATCTTTATAACTGGAAACTTCAAAACCCTTCAAAACCCTTGATGGATTTGAAGGTAAAACCCTTCTGAGTTGATTGCAGTGGCCACTAAAACTTCTAACAATAGGGAAACTCCTGAAGAAAAACAAACTAAAGGACTTGCTAAAGTCCTATTGGCGGCCGGGGTACGAAATGAGGAACCTTATAGTCGGTCCCAAGGAAGTCAGCCCCTCAGGCCACCTGAGAAAAGAGAGATAATACCCTAAGGAATGGCCTGAGGACCCCTCTCAAAAAAGATCAATGTGCCTATTGCAAGGAAATGGGCCACTGGAAGGGTGAATTCCCACAAAGGAAAAGGATGGAACAAAAGCCCACTGAATGTCCCCCTAAAGTCCTGGAATTGGCTGGCCTAAGTGACCGAGGCTGACGGGGCTCGCCCCTCCTCCTTGAGCCCTGGGTAACTCTAAAGGTGGAGGGGCAACCAGTTAAATTCTTGGCACATAGGGGGCCCCTCATTCAGTTCTCAAAATTCCCATGGGACCGCGATCAGGAAAAGGAACTTGGGTACAGGGAGCGACTGGCACAGACCTACACCCATGGACCACTCACTGGACTGTCATCTTAGGCAAAGGTAAAGTGTCACATTCTTTCGTGGTCATTCCCAACCGCCCCTACCCCCTCCTAGGCAGAGACTTATTACAGAAAATGAAGGCTCAAATCCATTTCATTGGGAAGGGGGTGATGATCTCCCCACTGACTATGGACCTAGATGAGGAGAATTGCCTCTTTTCTAAAGAATTAACTGTTCAACCACAAACCGTTTTACATGACCTTCAGCAGTTGATCCCTGAAGTCTGTGCAGAAACTAACCCACCAGGCCCAGCCCACCAACAGGCTCCAGTTGTTGTAACTCTTAAGACAACTGCATGTCCTGTCAGGGTCAAACAGTACCTTATGACTCCTGAGGCCTGCCAGGGAATCCGCTCAACAGATAAATAGATTGAGACAATATGGTATCTTAATTCCCTGTAAGTCTCCATGGAATACTTCACTCCCACCAGTAAAAAAGCCAGGCACAGGTGATTATCAGCTGGTACAGGACCTGAAAGAAATAAACAAAAGAGTAGAAGATAGGGCTGGAGGGATGGCTAGGAGGTTCAGGCACTTGCCTGCAAAGCCAAAGGACCCTGGTTCGATTCCCAGGACCCATGTAAGCCTGATGCACGAGATGGTATGTGTGTCTCGAGTTTGTTTGCAGTGGCTAGAGGCCCTGGTGTACCCATTCTGTCTCTTCCTCTCTCTCTGTATCTCAAATAAATAAAACTTTAAAAGTTTTTTTTTAAAAAAGAGTAGAAGATATACACCCTACTGTGCCCAATCCTTACACTCTCTTGAGTTCACTCCCTCCAGACAGACAGATCTATACAGTCTTGGACTTAAAATATGCCTTCTTCAGCATACATTTGGCTAAACAGAGCCAACCGCTCTTTGCATTCGAGTGGCAAGACCCTGAACAGAGCTTTAGCAGACAACTGACCTGGAGTCGCCTGCCTCAAGGATTCAAAAATTCACCTACCCTATTTGATGAAGCTCTCCACCAAGATCTGAGTGAGTATGGGGCCACTCACCCCACTGTGAGCCTTTTACAATATGTAGATGATCTTTTGCTGGCAGGAAAAGATCAGGAGTTATGCTTTCAGACAACTAAAGATTTATTACAGACTCTGGCCACCCAGGGATATAAGGTGTCAAATATGTGTTCCAGAGGTTACTTACCTCAGATATATCCTCAAGGATGGAAAGAGGTGGCTATCCCCAGCAAGAAAACAGATAATCCTGTTGCCGACAACTGCAGGAGTTTTGGGGTTCCACTGGGTTCTGTAGACTGTGGATACCTGGGTTTGCACAAATGGCCCAGCCTCTCTACCATGCTACAAAAGGTAATGAAAACTCTTTCACTTGGACTGAGGCCCAAGATAAGGACTCCCAAGAGCTAAAAATGGCTCTCCTAGAGGCACCTGCCTTGGCTTGCCTGACATTCCCAAGCCTTTTCAGCTGTTTGTGGATGAACGGGCTGGGATAGCCAAGGGTGTTCTGTCCCAACAATTAGGCCCCTGGAAGCATCCAGTAGCCTAATTGTCAAAGAAAGTGGACACTGTTGCAGCTGGCTGGCCAGGTTGCCTGAGCATCATTGTTGTAACTGCCCTTTTGGTAAAGCATACCAATAAATTAACTCTGGGACAGTCTCTAACAATAACAACCCCCCATTCTATAAGAAGGGGTTCTTAAAAACCCACCTGATAGGTGGGTGACAAAAGCCAGAATCGCTCATTCCCAGGCTTTACTGCTTAATCCTCCTTGAGTGACTTTTCAGCCATCCTCAGCCCTCAACCCGGCTACCTTGCTGCCAAACCCATCCTTGGAGGTACTCCATGATTGCACAGAAGTGCTCCAGCAGGTACAAGGAACCAGACCTGACGTGACAGATGTACCTTGGGAGAATCCAGACTTAATATACTATATAGATGGGAGAGCTTTGTCCAGGATGGAATCAGGTGTGCTGGGGCAGCAGTAGTGACTTTATCTGAGACTGTTTGGGCAGTACCCCTGACAACAGGGACTTCAGCTCAGTGAGCTGAACTGCTGGCATTGCCAAAAGCCCTTGAACTAAGCAAAGGACAAACAGTCAATATCTACACTGACAGTAGATATGACTTGGCCACGGTACACGTTCATGGCACCACCTATTGTGAATGATGCCTTCTGACATCAGAAGGAAAGACAAAAATAAAGAAGAGGGCTGGAGAGATGGCTTAGCAGTTAAGGCGCCTGCCTCCTAAGCCTAAGAACCTGGTTCCAATCTCCAGGTCCCACATTTAGCCAGATGCAAAGTGACACAAGGGCGCAATGCCGCACTTGCCCACAAGGGGGCGCATGCATCTGGATTTCGTTCACAGCAGCTGAGAGACTGCTGGTGTGCCCATTCTCTATCTGTCTCCCTCTCCCTCTCTCTCTGTCTCTCTCCAAAAATAAAAAATAAAAATAAAAAAATAAAGAAGAAATACTTAACCTATTACTGACATTTTGGGTACCATATAGACTAGATATTATTCACTGCCCTGGTCACTAAAAAAAGAGATTCTTCAGAGGCTCCAGGCAACAGACTGGCCCAATCCAGATTAAGGTTACTGTTAGGTTGGGACGGGCTCCCAAGATGGAGTCACCATGGATTTGAAGACAGTGGAAGGAGGATTGGCATAAGTTCAATACCAGCCCAAGACTACCCAGTGTTTTCCATGTCAGCCTGGGCTAGAGCAAGACCTTATCAGAAAAAATATCTCTCTCTCTCTCTCTCTCTCTCTCTATCTATCTCTAGCCCTCATTTTACCCTTTTTTTTTTTTTTTTTTTTTTTTGAGGTAGGGTCTCACTCTAGCTCAAATCCAAAGACTGCTGGTAGCGAGTGAATTGTTGTTCTATTTTTGTTGTCCTTGTGTCTCATTGCCTCTGTACCAGAAAAAACAGGCTCAGGCTCTTAATTCTTTCACCCCAGTGTTCATCAATTTTCACTGAGCTTATAAGACAAAAGGAATGTGGATATTTGCATATAAGTTTAAGGTGCTCATATTTTCTCCTTTGAGAAGTTAGGAGTCTTCTTGACTCACCTGAAGGGTGTTCCTCAGGCAGGAATGGATCCCAACACTCATATTCTATGTCTCAAGTCCTCTTTAAAGTCTGCAGGTCCCAGCCGGGTGTCACCAGATGACTCACATGGTTGTCAGGTGCCTCATTTTTCTATCACACAGAGATTCCCTGGATCTCCCTGGTGTTCACGTCCCCCCCTGGAAGTTACAGATTCTCTAACCTAGGGTGTCAAGCCTCTGCTGTCATGGATGTGTTAGAACTTTCCAGAAAGTTCTAGAGAGCAGTTAAGGTGTTTGCCTGCAAAGCCTAAGAACCCTGGTTCAATCCCCCAGTTCCCATGTAAGCCATATGCACAAGGGGGCACATGTGTCTGGGGTATGTTTGCAGTGGCTGGAGGCCCTGCTGTGCCTGTTCTCTCTCTCTGCCTCTTCCTCTCTCTCTCAAGTAAATAAATAAATAAAATATATATTTTTAAAAAATCACCTGTAGCCGGTCATGGTGGTACACGCCTTTAATCCCAGCACTCAGGAGGCAGAGGTAGGAGGATCATCATGAGTTTGAGGCCACCCTGAGAATACAGAGTGAATTCCAGGTCAGCCTGGCCTAGAATGAGACCCTACCTCGAAAAACCAAAAATAAAAATAAAAATAAAAAATCACCTGACAGTCAAGGGGATGTTAGGGCAGACACAGAGGTGTACAATGCAGGGGTTAAGGTTAGTTCTAGATGGTTCAGCTTTGAATCTGACCATCCCATCTCTCCACAATCGGAAGTTCTATCCTCAGAAGTGTAGGTGCAGCTGCTTCTTGGGAACTTTGGCTCACAAGGCAATGGGTTAAAAAGGACATCTGGGGTGAGAAAGATGGCTCAGTAGATAAGCATTTGCCTGTGAAGCCTAACGATCCTGGTTCGAGGCTCGATACCCAGGACCCATGTAAGCCAGATGCACAAGTTGGTACATGCATCTGGAGTTCATTTGCAGTGGCTGGGGACCCTGGTGTGCCCATTATCTCTCTCTATCCTTCTCTCTGTCACTCAAATAAATAAATAAATAAATAAACAAACAAATAATTTTTTTTTTAAAAAAAGGAAGACTGGGACTGGAAAGATGGCTCAGGGGTTAAGGCATGTGCTTGCAAAGCCTAAGAACCTGAGTTAAATTCCCCAGTACACAAGCAAAGTCAGATACACAGCCTGGGACAAGAAAGGGAGTTACAGGTCAGCCTAGGCTGGCCTCAAACTCACTGAGATCCTCCTGCCTCTGCCTCCAACATCTACTGGGATTAAAGGTGTGCACCACCGCATTGGTTCAGATTTTTAAAAATATTTTATTTATTTATTTATTTATTTATTTATTTATTTATTTATCATTTGTGAGAGAGAGAGAGAAGCTAGAGAGAGAAAATGAGCACGCTATGGACTCCAGCTACTACAAACAAATGCCAGACCCATGTGCCAACTTGTGTATCTGACTTTAAGTAACCTTGGGATGGGGTGCAGCTCAGTGGCAGAATGATTGGCTAGCTATCTGGGGTTCTGAGTTCCATCCCAAACACCAAAACAAAACAAAACAAATGAAATGCATGAAACTCAATGCAAAGTTTGAGATTTATTTAACTTGTGATTATACATTTATTTATTTGTTTGTTTTGTTTCAAGGTAGGGTTTTACTCTAGTCCAGGCTGACCTGGAATTTACTATGTAGGCCTCAAACTCATGGCGACCCTCCTACCTCTGCCACCAAAGGGCTGGAATTAATGGCATGTGCCACCACACCTGGCCCCCGATTATATATCGAATGAGAATAATTCAACCTGCCTTTTTATTTTTCTTAAAGATTCTCATAAAGAGAAATTTCCACAACCAGAACTTGAGAGGAAGAGGTAGGAAGATCACCATGATTTGGAAGCCACCCTGAGGCTACATAGTGAATTCCAGGTCAACTTGAGCTAGAGTGAAACCCTACCTTGAGAAACAAAACAAAAAAATAAATAAAATAAAAATAAAATAAAATAAAAAGAAATCCTGGGCTGGAAAGAGGGCTTAGTGGTTAAGGCACATGCCTGCAAAGCCTATGGACCCCGATTCGACTCTCCAAGACCCACATAAGCTAGATGCATGAGGGGGTGCATGCATCTGGAGTTCATTTGCAGTGGCTGGAGGCTGTGGTATGCCCATTCTCTCTCTCTCTCTCTCTCTCTCTCTCTCTCTCTCTCTCTCTCTCTCTCTCTCTCGCCAGTCTTTACCTTAACCGTTTCCCAGGGTGGTTGGCCACCAACATCCAGGGCGAGGAAGGGAGGAGTTGCGGGAAAGCAGCAGGGTCCTTCCTGGAGCAGCAGGTGAGTGCAATGACAAAGACATGATGGGAATGAACACCCGGGAGACTTTTTGATGGTCGTTTATTCAAAAGGGGAGTGGGTTTATAAACACTTGGGGAAGGTTGAAATGGCACGTACAGACTATATGGCAATCAGATGCATAGTTTATGGGCTGTTACCTTGGTGGCGGAAGGACTAGTAACTTCAAAGCTGTGGGGGAAGGATAAGGGAAGATAAGGGGAAGGGCAGAAGAGGAGATAACAGAAGGCTGTGACTTCAAAGCTGTGGGAGTGAGAGAGATGGTGAGAAGACTACATGACTTTAGCCACATAAGGGTCTCTTGGGCAGCTAGCCACAAAGTCAGGAACTGTGGGGGGCAAAGTCTGACTTATGGAATGGTCAGAGCCTTTTGGGGTCCAGGGGGAGGGCCTCGCCAGTTCTGCCCACTCTGGGTGATGACAGCACACTTCAACCTACAACATAGGGAAGGTCAGTCATTGACACCAGGGACTCCTGACAATAGGCCAGCTGCAACCCCACAGCCCAGGGTCCCTGGACAAATCTAACAGTTCAGGCCAGCCTCCTCACAGTCCCAGCCTGTTTCTAGCAATGCCCAACACTCTCTCTCTTTTTCTCTCTCAAATAAATAAAATATATTTTAAAGAAATGTCTGAGGGGACTGGGTGTGGTGGTAGATGTGAGGTCGAGAGGGGCTCCCAAGATGGAGTCCCCAGGGTCATGAGAATGGAGACACAGGCACAGGACCATAGATTATCCATATTCCTCAAGAAACCACGCAGTCCTTATGCCCTCCTTGCCTAACAATGTCACAGGTCATGGTTTCCTGCCCCCTTATCTCATAAGTGACATGGTCATTATTCTGGTGCCATAACCTTGCTATTTTCAATAGTTAATGTAATGATCTCCCCTAAAGGATGTTCATTGTTCAACTTAACCAGTTCTTTTTCCTTCATCACCTTCATCCAGGTGAAAAAGCTCTATAATGCCCACTACCTGAGGAACTCAGGTGGGCTGTGCTCTTCTCTTGTGAGCCTGCCCTGGAAGCTCATGCTATTCCCCAATGAAAGCTTTCATCTTTGCCTCGGATTGGTCTGCGTGGTCGTCGTCGCCCCCGAACCTTACAGTTACGATATACACAGTTGTCATTCTTTGGTTCTTAACAGTACTTACTCACAATCTGTTTACAGGAAAAGTAGGCCCCACTTTAGAGAAGTATCAATATCAGTATTAATCCCTTCTAGGGTCCTAACATATTGTCCTTTTTATCCATGTTGAAGGGTCTTCCATATGATGTTGTCTTCAGTTGATGAAACTACTCTGTGCTGGTTTGAATCCAGTGTCCCTCATAAACTTGGGTGTTCTGAATGTTAGGTTTCAGTTGATGGAGATTTGGGAATTAACCCCTCCCTGGAGACAGTGGATTGTTGGGGGCGGGCTTATGGGTGTTATAGCCAGTTTCCCCATACCAGGGTTTGGCACACTCTCCTGTTCCTCTTGTCTACCTGATGTTGGCCTTGGGGTGATGTCTACCCTCTGCTCATGCCATCATTTCCTGATAAGTAAAGGTGTAATTCCAATAAAAATATAATTAAAGTTTTCTAAAAAATGGAATCTCTGTCTGAAATGATATCTTCAAGATAAACATGATGCATAACTATGCTTGCTCTTTTGCTTCAATGTCAAATTGGGATTTTTCATTATTTTGTGGGTAAAGTATTGCTACCACAAATTCTGTGTCAATGGTGGTCCTTTTGCCCTATACTTATCATTTTCTCATTAGCAATTGTCAATGTTACTGTATGAACATATGGCACATTGGTGGTTTTCCAGTAGCTTACTATTCTTGTGGTCCTTCATCACACCTGCATCCACTGTGGGGTCATGAAGATCCTCAAGAGCCTCCTGATGGAGACACTATTACTCCGGCCAAATTTCCCATCCTTAAGACTCTTAATTCTTTCACCCCAGTGTTCATCAATTTTTCCTGAGCTTGTAGGACAAAAGGAATGTGGATATTTGAATATAAGTTTACGGTGCTCATATTTTCTCCTTTGAGAAGTTAGTAGTCTCCTTGATGTCTACCACATCACCTGGAAGGTGGTCCTTAGGCAGGAAGGAGCCCAGCACTGATATTCTATGTCTCAAGTCCTCTTCAAAGTCTGCAGGTCCCAGCCAGGTGTGACCAGATGACTCACATACTTGCCGTGCCTCATTTTTCTATCACATAGCGATTCCCTGGATCTGGATCTCCCTGGTGTTCACTTTCAGACTGATCGACTGAAAATAGATTGCTGAGTCAGTGACCATGTAGTAAACAGAATCTTTTTTTTTTTTTTTTTTTTTTTTTTTTTTTTTGCGAGGTCGGGTCTCACTCTGGTCCAGGCTGACCTGGAATTAACTATGTAGTCTCAGGGTGGCCTCGAACTCTCGGCAATCCTCCTACCTCTGCCTCCCGAGTGCTGGGATTAAAGGCGTGCGCCACCACGCCCAGCTCAGAATCTTTTTTTTTTTTTTTTTTAAATAGAGCAAGATCTTAGACTTCATCCCATCACTTAGAAGTTTCAAGACTACTGTAATGGGGACTTGTGAAATCTGAGTGAACAGGACACGAAGGGTGTGTTTTCCTAGGAATAACACACCCCAACTAAGAAGATGTTATAAGACTGAGTGAGGAGAATCACCAGGAGCCCAAAGACTGCTGGTAGCAAGTGAATTGTTCTTCCTTTTTTTTTTTTTTTTTTTGGAGGTAGGGTCTCACTCTAACTCAGGCTGACCTGGAATTCACTATGTAGTCTCAGGGTGGCCTCGAACTCATGGCGATCCTCCTACCGCTGCTCCCAAGTGCTGGGATTAAAGGCATGTGCCACCACGCCCGACTTCTTCTTCCATTTTTGTTGTCCTTGCATCTCGTTGCCTTGTGCCAGAATGAACAGGCACTCAAGCATAGTCTGCATTGGTGAATATGTTTGTATATCACAGAAGGCACTGGGATTTTAAATTTAGAGACACTGTTGTGGTTTCTGTACATTTCAGCCCCCCCCTTTTTTTTCACCTACATGGCAGCATATAATTGGATTGCTATGTAAAAAATCTCAAATTACCAGGCCCAATGCAGGCTAAGGTTACTGTTAGGTTGGGATGGGCTCCCAAGATGGAGTCACCATGGATTGGAAGACAGTGGAAGGAAGATTGGCATGAGTTGGATGCCAGCCTGAGACTACCTAGTGAATTCCAGGTCAGCCTGGGTAGAGAAAGACCCTACCATGAAAAAATGTCTCTCTCTCAATCACTAGCCCTCATTTTTTTTTTTTTTTTTTTTTTTTTTTTTTTTTTGAGATAGGGTCTCACTCTAGCTCAGGTTGACCTGGAATTTACTATGTAGTCTCAGGGTGGCCTTGTACTCTCGGCAATCCTCCTACCTCTGCCTCCCAAATGCTGGGATTAAAGGCATGTGTCACCATGCCCGGCTTTTGGGTTTTTTTGTTTATTTGTTTGTTTTATTTGGTTTTTTGAGGTAGGGTCTCACTCTAGTTCAGGCTGACCTCGAATTCCCATATATAGTCTCAGGGTGGCCTTGAACTCACGGTGATCCTCCTACCTCTCCCTGCTGAGTGCTGGGATTAAAGGTGTGTGCCACAATGCCCAGCTTTTATTTTTATTTATTTTCTCAGTGCTTTGGACTGAACCAAGGACCTTTGAGCTAAATCCCCAACCCCTTATTTTTATTGATTGATTGATTGATTGATTGATTGACTGGAGAGAGAAAGAGGCAAATATATAGAGAAAATGTGCGTGCCAGGGCCTCTAGCCACAGCAAAAAGAACTCCAGATGCATGCGCCACATTTTGCATCTGGTTTTGAAAGGATGGAAAAAGTCATAAATGCTTCAAATTCCAGAATTGGCTCTCTGCCAGCAAATAGGTAGAAGATCACCCTTCTTGCTGGTTCAGAGCCTGCTTCCTGCATGAACCTAAATAAAAAGAACAGGCTTTTGAGTACATGACTCTGGCCTAATGAGATAACAAAAAATGAACTAACTAACTGCTTATCTGGTTTCTGTGAACTGTTTGCACCATAAAAGGAAGGATTATAATGTAAAAGTATATAGATAGAGGTGTAGGACAATAGAGAATATAAGCAAGAAAAGCAAGAACTAAAGTAACGCCATGACAGGCTCTAGGAATATTCACAGGCCTGAGTTTCTATTTCTGGGCTGAACTGACACAGCATTTTTGCAGTTACTGTAAAAACCCCAGACTGCCCAGTACCCAAAATAATCCTTGAAATGAGCCAGTCAGAAGAAACTAAGCAAATGTTATACATACTTGTGATCCTCAAGTTATAGATAAGATGGCTCAAAATGCCATAGTAACCACATAACCAATAAGCATAATACATGTACATTATTTTTAATTGTTAACCAATCATGTTATAAATTCTCCTCTCCTTTGTTTGAATCCAATAAAAGCTGCCCTGATTCTACCCTCGGGGTCTCCAGTCCTCTACCCCTGCGTGGCGTATGACTGGGGGCCCCAGAGCGCTGGAATAAAAAATCCCTCTTGCTATTTGCATCAAGACCGTTTCTTGGAGTGATTTGGGGTGTCGCCTTTCCCGAGACAGAACCCAGGGAGTCCTCACTTCCTGGGTCTTACAGTTTAAGTGAGTCCTTTGGCTTTCCAGGCAAGTACCTTAAGAGCTAAGCCATCTCTCCAGTTTACATGAGGTTTTTTTTTTTTTTTTTTTTTTTTTTTTTGTTTTGCGAGGTAGGGTCTCACTCTGGTCCAGGCTGACCTGGAATTTACTAAGTAGTCTCAGGGTGGCCTTGAACTCATGGTGATCCTCCTACCTCTGCCTCCTGAGTGCTGGGATTAAAGGCATGCCCCACCACACCCAGTTTAGGATGTTTGTAAGGCCTGAGAATCATTCACATCAAATATTAAGCTAAAGTGATAACCAGAATTTTCATATCACTTTGTTCCATGGCACAAGATCCAAAATAACAAAGAATTCCTTTGGTAAAGACAATGGAAAATTTTTCTGATAATAAATTTAAGAATTTCTTTAGGGACAGCCTTAATTCCAACTCAGAAAGGACTTAAGCTGAAGTTACTTGGACTGACCCTGTGCAGGCCCGCCATTGACTCCGATGGAACTGGGCAACTTTTTAGCATATGGATCAGAGGACTGTGCCTTTTTATTACTTGAGATAAAACATAAAGAAAGCCCTTTTTACATCTGAAAAAGAATATACCCGTTGTGATTACTCTTGGTGTTAGGTTTAAAAAGGAAATCTTGGGTGGAGAGATGGCCTAGCCATTAAGGTGCTTGCCTGCAAAAGCAAAAGACCCAGGTTTGGCCGGATGTGGTGGCGCACGCCTTTAATCCCAGCACTCGGGAGGCAGAGGTAGGAAGATCGCCAAGAGTTCGAGGCCACCCTGAGACTACATAGTTAATTCCAGGTCGGCCTGGACCAGAGTGAGACCCTACCTTGCAAAAACCAAAAATAAATAAATAAATAAATAAATAAATAAATAAATAATAAATAAATAAAAAGACCCAGGTTTGAACTACGTGAAGCCAGATGCACAAGGTGGCAAGTGTGTCTGGAGTTCCTTTATATTAGCTAGAGGCCCTGGAGTGCCTATTCTCTCTCCAAAATAACATATAAATAATTTTTTTTTTTTTTTTTTTTTTTTCGAGGTAGGGTGTCACTCTGGCTCAGGCTGACCTGGAAGTAACTGTGTAGTCTCAGGGTGGCCTTGAACTCACTCACGGTGATCCTCCTACCTCTGCCTCCCAAGTGCTGGGATGAAAGGCGTGCGCCACCATGCCTGGCTAAATAAAACCTTTAAAAAAGCAAATCTTAGGTTGGGTGTGGGGGCACACGCCTTTCATCCCAGCACTTGGGAGGCAGGGTGAGTTTGAGGCCACCCTGAGATTGCATAGTGAATTGCTGGTCAGCCTGGGCTAGAGCAAAACCCTACATCAAAAAAAGCAAATCTTTTCTGAGTTGGGTAGTGTGGTCTTGCATCTCTTGTCAAGGGCTTAAATGTAACTGTCCCTTAGGACATTGAGAAACCAGACACAGCCTGGCTATCCTATAGGGCAGAGTTGGCCTTACTGACCTCGAGGGGAAGGTCTGCCTGTGTAACTCCTAAATCCTGCTGGTCTGCAGTGAGGGCTGGATTGGAGGAAGACACATGTAACTGCTATTCCGTCTGAATCCCCCAGGGGTCTGCTCAGCTCCTCTAGAAAGGACTAGTTTGGGAAGCTCAAGAAACAGGCAGTCTGGGACTACAATAAGAATGACTAGAAAGAAATAGAAATTTTATTTTTTCTTTTCTGATATGATACATTTGCCTAAAGCAGGTCTGAAATACATATCCTAGTGAGATAAGGGAAGAATGGGACATCATAAAAATGATACTCCTGAAGGATGGCTTTATAGAATGCCTGTATGATTAGGGCATTGAGTCAAAAGGGATTCGTTGGGCACACATGACTGGTTCAGGGTCTGTAGGCACATAAGTGTGTTTCACCTTTGGCTGGAGAAAGCTAGGCTGGCTGCTGCATGGTGTTCCACGTCAGCTTCACATTGTTAGACAAACACAGGACCAAAAGCAGCTTATAGGAGGAAAGGGTTTATTTCAGGCTTACAAATTCCAGAGGAACACCATCAATGGTGGAAGAAGCTGGCTCACTTTCATAGATCCATGCAGAGAAACACCACCAACAGCCAGCACCACAAAACTGCCAGAGCTCCCAACTGTTCTCCACACTAGGTCAGGACTCAGGATCTGCCCCCAAACACATCATAGGGCTGAACTCCCAAGATCCACCCCCAGTGACATACATCCCCCCCACACACACCCCGTAGGGCCACATCCACTGGAGATTCAAGTCTGAGTCTATGTATGGGGCACAAGTGATATATGGGAAGGAAGGCATCAACTAGGCAGTCTGCAGTTAGTGATAGCTAAAGGCCCTCACTGTCCTGTGAATTCCCTCTTGTTCACTATCCTGAAGATAGTGAACTGCTGCCAGCTATGGAACAGCACCCAAAGCTAACCCCCCCCCCCCGAAGAGGCTTGCTGTTGGGCTTACATAGATGCAACTGAGGGCTTTCAAAAAGAAATATACAAGGCAAAGAAGCCACCCCAGAAAGTGCTTGGGGCTGATGAGCCCAAAAAGGTTCCCATTTCCTATTGGCTGTCCTGGTCAGATGCTTGACTCTTCACCTGTAGAAAAGAATAGAAGGGGACAGGCACAGAGGGAGGAAGGGAGGGAGGCAGCTTAGTTAGACAAGAGGGCTATCTCCCAGTTCCTGCCCTCCACTCCTTACTTGGGAGCTTTGGCAGCTCAGGGCTACTATCCATTCTTTGTAGGGGGAAGGGGGTTACTGGAAATTGCATATGTAAGCATACCCTTTACTACTGAGCTACATCCCTGGCCCTTCTAAAATCTTCCTGAGACCTTGAAACCCAGAACCAGCAGGCATTCTTTCTCTGTAATCCTTTTACAGGGTAGTTGTGACTCAGGGCCTAGGCATCAGGGAGGGTCCTCTTGAAGGCTGCCAGCCTGGGGCAGAGCTAAGCAGGCAGTGGGAGGGAAATTCACCACTGCCAACACTCCCCCCCCCATCTTGCTTGAAGGGCAGCAATGTGGGCTTAGCATATTGTAGGGAGCACAGTTAGTAGAGATGATGTAGGAAGGCAAAGAAACACAGGCCCTTTAATGCTGCTGTACAAAGGACCATTATCAGTCAGATTTGGCTTTCTCCATCTACAGCTTCCCTGCCCCTGGGAGCATGGCAATTGCATCCCAAGACGCTTAGACAACCAGTGCTGGCCTTGAACTCATGGTGATCCTTCTCTGCCTCCCGAGTGCTGTGATTAAAGGTGTGTGCCACCACGCCCAGATGTTTTTATTTTAAAATGAGAGATTGTGCTTTAACAATCTTACCAGGGGGTTCTTATGCAAAGGACATGAGACATACCTCTGACTTTCCTTCAAATCTCAAATCTCCCAGGATTTTGTTATTTCAGCCCAGTACTGACTGACTAAAGAGTCCAGTTGCCTGGGAGTAAACTTCTAGTTGTGAACCCCTGATATAGCTATGCCAATCAAGCCCACTGTGAAAGAGCAAGGGCAGAGTCCTTGCCTCGTATGTACATATTTGAAGTTCTAGGTTCGACCCCAGCATCATACAAGACTAGTGTGATGGTGCAGGCTTGTAATCCCTGTAATTTAGGAGGTGGAGCTAGGAGGATGAGAAGTTCAAGGTCATTCTTGGCTACATATCAAGTTTGAGGCAAGTCTAGGGATACATGAGACCTTGTCTTGAAAAAAAAAAAAAAAGCAGGCCAGGTTCTATTCTATGCATTGCTCTGGAAGCTGCACACCTTTCTGCATCCCATTAATGTGGATTCTTGCATAAGTCAGAGTGGAATGTACCTTTCTTACCCATAGAGAGACACAGAACCCAAACACAATTAGGTATGGAAGGAGAGGAAGACAAGCCACTCACTGCCTCGGTCATGTCTATTTTCCCTCGAAGCTCTTTGCCTTTGAAAGAGTCCTCTGGCACCTGGGCTCCTGGGCACCTGGGGATCAGTAGTTCTGAATGAAGATTCCTCACTTCTAGGGCTACTGTTCTCTCTACTGTCCTTTGTCTCTGTGTAGTCAACAATCAGTGGTCAAGTTTGAAGGTTCAGCTGACCCCATCAGGGGCCCAGCAGTGATCTAATGCCCTAGAGAGCAATAGTGTGATGGGGCAGGATGCTCTAGGTCATATAGCTGTTGAGCGGGACAACTTAGAGGTCACAGGAGTCCTCTAGCCACAATAATTGGCAGGGGGAGTGGAGGAGAAGTGCACTCCGGGGAGAGGAGGCCTATACAGGGAATGCCACAGGCAGAGCTCCAATGCTCTGGCATCTTCAGAAGCAGAAAAATCAGACCTGCTGAGGACATGGGCTGTGCCCACTCTTGAGTACCTGACCTGTATGCTGGTCCCTCTGCTGGTCCATTTTCTCCAGACTCTGCAACAAGTGATCCACCTGGGCTTTGATCTGGCTCAGCTCCTCCCTGATGGAGTGTAGCTCATCAGTCTGGACTGCTGGGAGAGGGGACTGGGTTGATAGGCCATAGGGACTGAGGATTAGTGATGCCAGGTCTCCCTAGTCTGTCTTGGTTCAGGTAAGGTTGCCTAGCTCCTCCCTAGATTTCAGGTGAAAACTGCCCCCTCACTCACACTTCATCTGTCCCAGGGGCAGGTGGCTCTTCCTAGAGGCCTTGTGGAGGCTGCAGCTGCTTTTGATCCCTAGATACATTCGAGTCCTTTGGATCTTGGCCGGCACCTGGTTGATGAGTGGAGGGATCCTCTGGCTTTCATATACCCTAAAGGAACAGAAGAGAGGGGTAAAGCTAGCCAGCTCCACCTGCCCTTCCCCAAGACACACAGGGTAAGACCTACCCACCTAAAGGGGGTATCTTCTCTGTGCAGTTCATAGTTCGGGTCATAGTTACTGTTGCTACTGTGGAGACAAATGGGAAGCAGGGGCTAGATAGATGACTTAGCGGTTAAGGCGCTTGCCTGTGAAGCCTAAGAATTCATGTTCGAATCTCTAGGTCCCATGTAGCCAGATGCACAATAACAGTGATGCAAGCACACAATGTTGCACATGCACATGAGGGGAGATTTTTAGCAGCAGACTGAAGGTCCTGGTGCGTGCATTCTCTCTCTCATTCTCAAAAATAAAAATAATAATAAATAAATAGGAGCTGGAGAGATGGCTTAACAGTTAAGGAACTTGCCTGTGAAGCCAAAGGACCCAGGCTTGATTCCCCAGTACCCACGTAAGACAGATGCAGAAGGGGCACATGCATCTGGAGTCCGTTTGCAGTGACTAGAAGCCCTGGTGTGCCCGTTCTCTCTGTGTCTGTCTCTCTCTCTCTCTCTCTCTCTCTCTCTCTTTTTCTCACTCTCTCTGCTTGCAAATAATAAAATAAAATAATTTAAAAATAAATTAATAAAGTCAGAGTTTTTGCCTGGTCCCAAGTTGAATTTAAGAAATCAAGGATGAAGCTATTTGTTTGTTCATAAGACAAGGGTTTCAGATAGCCCAGACTGGCCTCAAACTTGGTGTGTAGCTGAGGCACTCCTTGAACTTCTGATCCATCTGCCTTCATCTGTACCTCTTGTTTAGAATGCCAGGATTCTTCCAGAAGAAACCCTCAGAAGTTGACCAAGGTCATTTTGGGAGATCACACAAACCAGAACCCCCCCTTGGACTCTGATAACTCCCTCCATCCCCAGTGATTCCAGGGGGCATTAGAGGAACAGCTGCCTACAGGCTGCTGTCCAGCCAGGGTCTGTCCCTCCAAAGGATCTTTTGCTTGATACCACTAATGTTCTGGATCTTAGTTTGGCAAAGGATGAAAGGGAAGAGTTAAGTAAGAGCCCAAAGTCACTGTGGGAGTGTGGGAGCCTTTAATCTGTCTTGGAAGTGCCAGGATGCAGAGCCTAGCCCAGGGAAGGATAGAAGGCAGGGTTAGCGCGGCGGCCATACCACCTGCCCTTGGCGACAGGCCTGGCACAAGAACAAGCTCGGATGGTTATTCTCACCTCTTCCTAGGCAGGGAGCATACTGGGGCACCCGGGCCCTGAGGGGTGAGGGATTGATTGCAAAGACAACTAAATTTCTCCTGACGGGGCATGAAGGGGTCTGTGGGGAACCCAGAGCTCCAGGCGCTGGGGCCGAGGAGAGTGGTAGATTGGGAGGGGAGTGGGGAGAGGATGCATGGGATTGGAGGTAAAGTTCTCAAACAACTTTCCTGTACTGTTGGCCAAGCGTTCCAGTTCAAGGCTAACCCACTAAGGGTGCAGTGAAGCATGCTGTGGGGACCGGCGCTGGGAGGAGATTTAGACAAAGCTGAGTACATCAGGATGTTAGCCATCCCCTTCAAGGAGCAGAGTTCTCAGAACCGCGAGGAGATTTCCGGCCACCCCTGCTTCCTGGGCTCCGGAGGTCTGGATGGGAGGCCCGGGAAGCACAGGGTTGCAGCGGATTCCGCTCGGCAGGCCGGAGGAGGAGGGCGAGCGAGCGGGCGGGCGTGCGAGCGGCCGGAGGGCTCGCATCCTTCCGCAGGCGATTCGTCCTCCAATCCGGAGGAATGTTGTACACATAGTTGGAAGTGATGAACTTTCCGGAACATCGATGTGTCACTCTGCCAGCAAGGCCTATGTGCGAACTCCTGAGCTTCAAAAACAGCCTTTCCCCTGTCTAAGCATTGGTGGTTCAGTGGTAGAATTCTCGCCTGCCACGCGGGAGGCCCGGGTTCGATTCCCGGCCAATGCATGGGTTATTATTCTTTTTTTGAGCGCCTCCTTTCTCTTTGTCATTCTTTGTCTCATTCTTATTTCCCAAATGACTGTTTTCCGTAAGTGGTCAAAAATGAGAAGCGTACTATTAGCTTAGTTGACACGGACAGGGTGTGCGCATGCGCCATGATAGCCGCGCCAATTGCAGGCAGGGAGGGACCTTCTGGCCCTGGCTTCCTTTGCATGCACTGAGGCCAGTTCTCTTGGCAGATGGCTTAACCTTCTTGCAAGGAGAGCAACTTGGTTGCACTGAAGCAGTAGCCATAACGGCCTCTGGTCTGTGCTAATGGTTATAGCCTGCAAACCCGAGACTTCCCACAAAGAGAGACAAAATACCCTGTAGGTATAGCTGTACAGCACCTTATGCTGTGAGGCAGGCGGACAGGACCTGTGTGGACCAGTGCTTTCCTATTTTAACCAGTTTCTTCTCTCTCTTTTCCTCTCTCTCACACAGTCTCGTTTCCCCTCTCCTTCTTTATCCTTTTTCTTCTTCCTTTCTTTTCTCTTGTCCTCTTTCTTCTCCCTCTCCTCTCTCTGTTTCTCCTATCTATCTATTATTTATTTATTTATTTATTTATTTATTTATTTATTTATTTATTGGTTTTTCGAGGTAGGGTTTCACTCTAGTCCAGGCTGACCTAGAATTCACTATGTAGTCTCAAGGTGGCCTCGAACTCACGGTGGTCCTCCTACCTCTGCCTCCCGAGTGCTGGGATTAAAGGCACGCGCCACCACGCCCAGCTCTCCCATTTATTTTGAGACAGCCTCATACCGTTCATACTTCAGCCCTGGCCAGCCCTGAACTTGCTATGAAGACCAGGTTTGCCTTGAGCTTGCGCTTGTCTCTTGCCTCTCCTTCCCAAGTGTTTCCATTACAGTTTGCACCATCACCAGTTTCTATATTTGATCAGCTATCAAGAAAAGACCCCTTTGTGTGGTGGTACACCCTTTAATCCCAGAACTTGGGAAGCAGAGGGAGGAGAATTTCCATGAGTTTGAGGCCAGCCTGAGACTACATAGTGAATTCCAGGCCAGCCTGGGCTACAGGGAAACTCTACCTTGAAAATTAAAAAAAAACAAACAAGCTGGGCGTGGTGGCGCATGCCTTTAATCCCAGCACTTGGGAGGCAGAGGTAGGAGGATCACCGTTCGAGGCCACCCTGAGACTACATAATGAATACCAGGTCAGCCTGAGCTACAGTGAGACCCCTACCTTGAAAAACCAAAAACAAAAACAAACAAACAAAAAAAAAACAAGCAGGGCGGGTTGGCACACGCATTTAATCCTGAGCACTCGGGAAGCAGAGGTAGGTGGATTGCTGTGAGTTCACGGCCACCCTGAGACTACAAAGTGAATTACAGATCAGCCTGAGGTAGAATGAGACCCTACCTCGAAAAACAAAACAAATATATATCTATGATAAATTTTTAAAAATAAAAATAAAAAATAAATCTTTGAAAAAGAAAGAAAACTAGATTTCCTTAAAATTGTTTTAAGTGGGGCTGGAGAGTCTCCGTAGGTGAAAGCCCTTGCCTGATTCATCCTGAGTTTGATCCCCAGCACCTGTGTAAACAGCGGAGTGAAGCCACATCCACCTGTAACCACAGTCCTGTGGAGACCAGAGACTCACTGGGGCTTGCTGATCAGCCTGTCTGACCATAAAAATGGCAGCTCAGGGTTCAGTGAGAGACTCTGCAAATGAGCATCAGTAGAGGAGGATAACCAATATTTTCCTCTGACCTCAACACATATACGCACAGGGCATTCGCATCTACACACACATGTGCAAACACCATAGACACACTACACTACACTTACCATACATATACACGATTGCTTTAGGCATCGCAAGTTTAAGGGCCAAAAAAGTCTATAGCCAAACATCTATTCCTGGCAAAAGTCCCCAATCCCCATAGAGGCTCTTCTTGGAGGACATAAGTCCCTGGCTTCAGGCTGGTAAAAGGACATTCTGCCCCAATCAGGTCAGGATGCCAGGATGTGCTCAGTCAGTTCCCTCCGTTTTCACACAATGGCTGAGCCTGAAGGGCACGGCACTTCCTCATAGGGCTGAGGAGCCTGAACTGCCTGGTGGGCATCATACTTCCTGGGTTCTCTTCCCAACTTAGAGGAATCCAAACAAGCCAACAACCAGCCTCCCTTGCTGACAGGACACTTACCAGAAGATGGCTGTGCCCTGCTGTCTCTTCTGGCCTAGCCGAGGAGGGCCAGGCCTGGGCTCCCAAGCCATGTCCAAATCTAAAGAGAGAGGAACATAGTGGGACAGAGGTGAGGGAATGAAAGAAGGGCTACGGAAAGCCAGGCCATGTGCACACAGGACCCTTTCCTCCTCCTCAGATCTAGCCCATCTCAGACAGACCCAGGCCCCTTCCTACGGTTGGACTCAGGCTTCAGCGGGCTCATCCTTGAGATTCTCTTAGAGACATAAAGGGTCCCTTTTGCATGTTTCAAAGCAAAAATACCTGAGGTTTAGGAAGGTTGCATTATTCCTTTCAGACCCAAACCAAGAACTAACCCTGCTGTCCAGGTGCTGGAATTTGAGCTGGTACTGTTAAAACCTGTAGTTCTTGAGTCCTCTGAGGAGACATCCAGCCTTGGTCTGGTTTAATTCTTGAGTGTTCAGGATGGAGAGTGCCTGGACACCCACACTGGTCTGCTGATGCCAAGCCCATACCCAGCACCTGCTCCTTACTAAGCCCCTGCACTGGCTGCTGCTGTGAGTCAAAGTGGCTGGGAGTTAGAAGCAAAAGTCTGAAGTTCACAAAATTGTTGCTCTGAGGCAAACCACTTCCCAGAACCAAAACCCAGATTATTTACCTTAAACTCAAAAGATGACACATGCCTGTCACCCTAGCACTCAGGAGGCTGAGGCAGGAGGATGGAGAATTCAAACCCAGCCTGGAACACATAATACTATCCTGTTTTATACAAACAAACTCAAAGAAAAACAGCACAGAAAGGTGAGAGGTTCCAGAACAAGAGGAGGCAGTGCCACTGGGTAACCTCTCTGTGTTGGACTGTGGGGCTCAAGTGCTCATGGACAGATGAAGCTCAAGAGCCCCAGTAATGTCTATGAAATACTATTAACTTTTTTCCTTTTTTTCTTCCTCAAGGTAGGGTCTCACTCTAGCCCAGGCTGACCTAGAATTCACTATGTAGTCTCAGGGTGGCCTCAAACTCATGGCGATCCTCCTACCTTTGCCTCCTGAGTTCTGGGATTAAAGGCGCCACCACGCCCAGCTTTTTTTGTTTGTTTGTTTGTTTTGATTTATTTATTTGAGAGCAACAAACAGACAGAGAGAGAATGGGCACGCCAGGGCCTCCAGCCACTGCAAATGAACTCCAGATGCATGCGCCACCTTGTGCATCTGATTTACGTGGGTCCTGGGGAATTGAGCCTCGAACTGGGGTCCTTAGGGCCCCACAGGCAAGCGCTTAACCGCTAAGCCATCTCTCCAGGCCCAACTTTTTTTTTTAAAGGTGGGGGTTCACTCTGGCCCAGGCTAACCTGGAACTCACTCTGTAGTCCCAGGCTGGCCTCGAACTTACAGCGATCCTACCACTGCCTGTGCTGGGTTTAAAGGTGTATGCCACCATGCCCAGCTTCTTAGTATTTTTTTTTCCATCTCTACAGCCCTTCGTGTTTGACTTTTTTAATATATTTTTTAAAATTTTTATTTATTTATTTGCAAGCAGAGAGACAGATAGAAGAGAGGCAGACAGAGAGAGAATGGGCATGCCAGGGCCTCTAGCCACTGCAAACAAACTCCAGATGCATGTGCCCCTTGTGCATCTGGCTTACATGGGTCCTGGATAATTGAACTGGGATCCTTTGGTTTCGCAGGCAAACACTTTAACTGCTAAGCCATTTCTCCAGCCCATTAGTAATTTTTTTTTTAATATATCTTATTGGGCTGGAGAGATGCTTAATGGTTAAGGCACTAACCATTGTCTGTAATAAGTAAATAAAAATGAAAATAAAGTCTTTAAATATATATATATACATACATATTTATTTATTTGAGAGAAAGAGACAGAGAGAAAGAAAGAAGAGAGGGAGAGAATGGGCATGCCAGAGCCTCCAGCCACTGCAAATGAATTCCAGATGCATGCACCACTTGGGCATCTGGCCTTACCTGGGTACTGGGGAATAGAACCTGAGTCCTTAGGTTTTGCAGACAAGCACTGAGCCATCTACCCAGCCCTTCATAGTAATTTTTGAACAAGGCACCTGAATTTTTAAAATATTTAATTTATTTATTTATTTAAGAGAAAGAGAGAGAGAGAATGGGAGCACTAGGGTCTCTAGCCACTGCAAACAAACTCCAAACACATGCACTACCTTGTTCATCTGGCTTATGTGAGTACTAGGGAATGGAACCTGGGTCCTTAAGATTCATAGGCAAGTGCTTTAACCACTAAGCCATCTCTCCAGCCTGTGGCACCTGAATTTTTTTATTTTCTTTGCTGTGTGTGTGTTTCTGTGATCAAACCAAGGATCTTGTGCATACTAGGCAAGGGCTTACCACTGAACTATATCCCAGCTCCTGAATTTTTCTTTTTCTTTCTTTTCTTTTTTTCTATTTTATTTTATTTATTTATTTATTTGAGAGAGAGAGATACAGAAATAGGCAGGTAGAGAGAGAGAGAGAGAGAATGGGTGCGCCAGGGCCTCCAGCCACTGCAAACGAAGTCCAGGTGCTTGCACCCACTTGTGCATCTGGCTTATGTGGGTCCTGGAGAATCGAGCCTCGAACCGGGGTCCTTAGACTTCATAGGCAAGCATTTAACTGCTAAGCCATCTCTCCAGCCCCTCTTTCTTTCTTTTTAAAAATTTTATTTTTATTTATGTATTTATTAGAGACAGAGAGAGAGAGTGAGAATGGGCACGCCAGGGCTTCTAGCCACTGCAAACGAACTTCAGATGCATGCGCCACCATGTGCATCTGGCTTACGTGGGACCTGGAGAATCAAACTGGGGTCCTTAGGCTTCATGGGCATGTGCCTTAACTGCTAAGCCATCTCTCCAGCCCCCTTTTTTTTTTTTTTTTTTTTTTTTTTTTTTTTTTCGAGGTACAGTCTCACTCTAGCTCAGGCTGACCTGGAATTTACTATGTCATCTCAGGGTGGCCTCAAACTAATGGTGATCCTCCTACCTCTGCCTCCTGAGTGCTGAGATTAAAGGCGTGTGCCACCATGCCCAGCTTATTATTATTATTTTATTTTTGTTTTACTTTTATTTATTTATTTGAGAGCAACAGATAGAGAGAGAAAGAGGCAGAGAGAGAGAGAGAATGGGCATGCCAGAGCCTCCAGCCACTGCAAACAAACTACAGATGCATGTGCCCTTTGTGAATCTGTCTTACGTGGGTACTGGGGAATCAAGCCTCAAACTGGGGTCCTTAGGCTTTGCACACAAGCGCTTAACTGCTAAGCCATCTCTCCAGCCTTTTTTTTTTTTTTTTTTTTTGAGGTAGGGTCTCACTCACTGTATAGCCCAGGCTGATCTGGAACTCAGTCTGTAGTTGCAAGCTGGCCTCGAACTTACAGTGATCCTCCTATGTCTGCTCCTGAATGCTGAGATTAAAGGTGTTTACCACCAGCCCCTGAATTTTATTTATTTATTTATTTGCTTATTTGATACAGAAAGAGAATGAAGCACACCAAGGCCACTGCAAACACACTCCAGACACATGCACCACTTTGTGATTCTGGCTTATGCAGGTCCTGAGGAATCAAGCCTGGGTCCTTAGGCTTCGCAGGCAACTGTCTTAACTGCTGAGCCATCTCTCCAGCCCCTTTGGATTTTTATTCTGTATCAGGCCCCACATAGCCAGTTCTACTCATCCACCAAGCTACCTAAAATGGATGACCTGGAAGTTTCCTGTAGGCTATGAACCAGTCCAAAGTTCTTGTCTTAGAAACCACAGCCTTTGCTGTGAACAAAAGATAGCAGGGGAACCAGGTGATAGGCTCAAAAGAACTTCTAGCTGGGCATGGTGCTGCATGCCTTTAATCCCAGCATTTCAGATGCAAAGGTAGGAAGATTTCTGTGAATGTAAGGCTAGTTTGGGACTGCAGAGCAAGTTCCAGGTCAGCCTGGACTAGAGTGACACCCTACCTTGAAAACAAACAAACAAACAAAAGAAAAAAAAAAAAAGAAAGAAAAAAGAACTGCAAGACCTTGGCCTGCCTTCCAATGATGTATGGAGGCTTCTGAACTCCCTGATACAGGGACCTGTGCAATTTGTTGTGACACAGGCATATATCCTCCCAGTGAAGTGACAGAGAAAAGACAGGAAGGAAGAAATCAGGGTGCACTGGAGAACTAACTTGCCAATGACCAGTGTGTTCATGTACTAAGTGTCCAGCCCACACTGTGCAGAGGAAAGGGAGCATCCAGTTCTATGGGCTGAGGCTAGGCTGGCTGATCCGTGTGGCTGCCCACGTGCTTGCTGTGTAGGGATGCAAAGATGCTATCCTGCAAACTGACCTTTCAGAAAACAAAGTAAAAAGGTACTGGGCGCACCCCACCCCCCACTGCTCATCAACCCCCCACTCCGAGAATCAGGCTGCCCTGGCTTTGATTCTGCCATGGCCCTGTCACTTGAGTCCCTCATGTCAGACTAGAAACCTCAATGGGAAATTAGGGTTAGCATCAAAGTCACGTTTGAAATCTTCATCCCATCACAGACCCTTGAATTCAGAGCTCAGCAAATATTCTGCCTGAGTAACTCAGGCCACAGAGCCCCAGTGCTCTTTCGTCATCACTAAAGAGTATTTCTTTTTGACGTGCTCAGGGAGACCCAGACTTCTTGTTGCAGGCAGGGCAAGACTCCTTGCAGGCAGGGCAAGACTCCTTAGGTCTCCTCCCAGAGGACTGAGCTCTGTAGCTCTTGACCAGTCCTGGAGGCAGGAGGGACTACCCTAGTGGCTTCTGCCATTGCTTCCCACATCTTTTCTTCCAAGATCTTCTGCTCTTAGCAGACCTGGAATGCGTGTTAACAGGATGAAGTTCTGCACCTCTTCCCATCTGGAGCTTCCTTGAGCATCTTTCAGCACGGGTGAGGTTGTTTGGAGAACTAGCTGTACTTCCAGGGTACCCCCCTCTTCACTTTCAGAATGCAATGTTTAGAAGAGGCTGGGTGGAACTCTCATGGATCTCTCTGTCCCCACCAAAGCCACAGAGGCACAGGGTGAGAGAGGAACTACAACTTCAGCTCCACGGCCTACTCGTCCAAAGGCAGGCAGAGCAGGCAATGGGGCGTCCAGGATAGGCAGGACAATGAATCTAAGATTCTCAGTTAGGGTCTACTTTAGTCATTCGTTTACTTTTGTTTGGATTTGACTTCTTGTTTGGTTTGGGAGTTCTTTTGTTGTTGTTTGGTTGTTTTTTTTTTTTTTTAATATTTTCAAGGAGAGAGAGAGAAAAAAAAAATGGGTGCACCTGGGCCTCTAGCTGTTGTAAACAAACTCCAGAGGCATGCACCACTTTGTGTGTCTGGCTTACGTGAGTCCTGGAGAATCAAACCTGGGTCCTTTGACTTTGCAGGAATGCACCTTAACTGCTAAGCCATCTCTGAAGCCTTGGTATTTTTGAGATAGGGTCTCACTGTAGCTCAGGCTGACCTGGAATTCACTATGTAATCTCAAGGTGGCCTTGAACTCACAGTGATCCTCCTACCTGTTTCCCAAGTGTTTGGATTAAAGGTGTGCCCGGCCTAGGTTCTTTTTTTTTTTTTTTAGGTAGGGTCTCACTCTAGCCCAGGCTGACCTGGAATTCACTCTGCAGTCTCTGGGTGGCCTTGAACTCACAGTGATCCTCCTACCTCTGCCTCCTGAGTGTTGGAATTAAAGGCGTGCACCACCATGCCCGGCTTGTTTTGTTTTTTGATGTAAATAGGGTCTCTCTCTAGCCCTGGTTGATATGGAATTCACTACGTAGTCTCAGGCTTGCCTTGAACTCACAGCGATCCTCCTACATCTGTCTCCTGAGTACTGGAATTAAAGGCATATGCCACCATCATACCTGGCTTAATTCTTTCTTTCTTTCTTTCTTTCTTTTCTTTCTTTCTTTCTTTCTTTTTTTTTTTTTTTTTTTGCTATATAACCATGGCTGACCTTGAATTCACAATCCTTTTGCCTCAGCCTCCTGAGTTAACTTCTTTGCATGGCTCTCTCAAGAAGAAAGGAAAGGGTTACTGTTATTATGTCCACTATTAAAGGCTTCAAGTAGCAGTCAACAATGATTGCAGTCCTTCTCTTTACCAGTCATGGTGCTGTAAACTTCACATCCATCACATCATTTAATCCTAACAGAACCATACAGGTAGATGTTATTCCTAACTTGCCTTATGTGAAGGTTAATGAATGTGTCCAGGACTATATGGGCAGCAAGAAGAAAGGAATGCTGAAATGTCAGTCTCATGTGTTGCAACTGCTACAGTGTTCCAAAACCTTAGATGACTTATTGCACATACTTGGAGGGTCAGCTATAAACAGATCCTGGAAGCCTCCCTGCTTTTGCATAGGAATGCCCGCGACCCACATCACATACACAGAATCCAGTGTCAAGTGTGTTATGAGAGGAGCTGCTAAGATAAGCACACAGCCTCAAATCCTGGATGCTCTATTGGTTTCTTTTAATTTTTTTATTTATTTGCACATGCATGTGTGTGTGTGTGTGTGTGCGCCAACGTGCATGTTCACCAAGGTCTCTTGCTGCTGCAAACAAATGCCCAGCCAGCTTTACATGGGTGGCTGGAGAATTGAATCTGGGCCAGCAGGCTTTGCAAGCAAGTTCCTTTAGCCACTGAACTATCTCCCCAGCACCTTTTCTTTTCCTTTTTTTCTCTTCTCTTCCCTTCCCTTCCCTTCCCTTTCCTTCCCTTCCTTCCTTTTCTTTGAGGCAGGTATCACTCTAGTCCTGGCTAGTCTGTAGCCTAGCCTGGCCTCAAACTCACAGCAAGCAACTCACTTCTGCTACCTCAGCCTCTGGAGTGCTAGAATTAAAGGCATGAGCCACCCTCACTCACCAGTGGTTTCTTATAGTGGACGTTCTTTCAGCAGTCCCACCTCTAAGCCCTCTTCCTGTGTTATCAATATCTTTAAACCCTGAGACAGAGACTGCCTTCCTGAAAGAAGCTGAAAATGCCTCTTTCCCGGCCTTCCTTGCAGCCAGGACCTGAGCACATGAACTAACTCTTCCAATCAGAATTACAGACCCAATTTTCAAAGATAGTGGAATTTCTGTCCTTTTTTCCTGTGGTGCCACTTGTAGCTACTATTCCTCATAGAAGCGGGGGAGGGGAGGTCTTCATCAAGCCGGCTCTACCATATGATCGTTTCCAGATGTGATTCCACGCTCTCCAAGGCCCCCAGGAGCTAACAAGCATCTTTCTTTCACACACTCATTTCTGCTTAGTGTGGTCAGAAGTAGTTTCTATGACTTGCAACCAAGAGCTTTGAGTCATACAAACATACAACCAAGAGTGGATGGAGCAAGAAGCCCTGTAGGAAAGAGTGGGCAATCTAAGGTTGATAAGTGGCCAGAGGCAGTGAAAAATCCAGTTAGTATTAAGAGACAGGATGCCACCAGCCCCTGGCATGCTGTCGTGAGACAGTTAATCCTGCGATCTCCTAGAACAAAGCACTCATCAAAGGCAAGGCTTTGAAGGACCAAGTGGCTTCTACCATAAATGATAGCAAGGATCACACTCAAGTCAAGACAGGGTGGTGTGCTCTAAGGCCATACCAAATCAATGTCCACTGCTGTCCCCATCTGTAGGCTCCTTAGGTCATGAAGCTCAGACTGTCTATATGCATAGTCTCCAGAGAGCAGAAAACATTACCCAAGCACGTCATTAGACAATCCCTTCTGGCACATGAGAAGAAAAAGATTAAGATGTGTGCTGGGGACATAGTTCAGTGGCAGAGCACTTGCCTAGAATGTGTGAGACTCTCTGTTGGATTCCCAGTACTGAAAAAGAAAAAAACTAGGACATTTACATATTTTAAAATTTGTTTATTTATTTGAGAGAAGGAGAGAGGGAGAGAGAGAAGAGAGAATGGCCATGCTAGGGCCTCTAGCCACTGCAAACAAACTCCAGATGTAAGCACCACTTTGTGCATCTGGCTTTACATGGGTCCTGGAGAATTGAACATGGATCTTTTGGCTTTGCAGGCAAGCACCTTAATCACTAACCCATCCCTCCAGCCCTAAATAAATATATATTTTTATTTTTATGTTAAATATTTTCGCCAGGCATGGTGGCACATGCATTTAATCCCAGCACTCAGGAAGCAGAGGTAGGAAGATCATCATGAGTTTGAGGCCAGCCTGAGACGACATAGTGAATTCTAGGCCAGCTTAGGCTGGAGAAAGACTCTACCTCAAAAAATATATTTTTATTTGTTTATTTATTTGCGAGAGAGAGAGAAGGAAAGAAAGAGAGAATGGGTATGCCACTACAAGTGAACTCCACTTTGTGCATCCGGCTTTACCTGATTACAGGGGAATTGAACCTGGGTCATTAGGCTTTGCAGGCAAGTGCCTCAACTACAAAGCCATCTCTCCAGCCTCAATAATTTTCTTTCTTTCTTTCTTTTTTATTTTTTTATTTTTTTGGTTTTTTGAGGTAGGGTCTCGCTTCTAGTCCAAGCTGACCTGGAATTCACTATGTAGTCTCAGGCTGGCCTTGAACTCACAGCAATCCTACCTCTGCCTCCTGAGTACTGGGATTAAAGGAGTGCACACCACGCCTGGCTTTTTTTTTTTTTTTTTTTTATTTTTTTTTTTTTTAAGGTAGCGTCTTGCTCTAGCCCAGGCTGACCTGGAATTCACTATGTAGTCTCAGGGTGGCCTCGAACTCTCAGCAATCCTCCTACCTCTGCCTCCCAAGTGCTGGGATTAAAGGTGTGCGCCACCACACCCGGCTTCAAATAAAAAATATCTTTAAGGGCTGGAGAAGATGGCTTAGTGGTTAAAGCATTTGCCTGTAAAGCCAAAGAACCCAGGTTCGATTCCCCAGGACCCACGTAAGCCAGATGCACAAGGTGGCATATGCATTTGGAGTTCATTTGCAGTGGCTGGAGGCCCTGGCATGCCCATTCCTCTCTCTCTCTCTCTACCTCTTCCTCTCTCTCAAATAAATAAATAATATATATATGTATATATATATATGTGTGTATATATATATATTTTTTCCTTTGGAGAGAGACACAGAGGGGGAGAGGAAGACAGATAAGATGGGCACACCAGCAGCCTCTCAGCTGCTGCAAACAAAATCCAGATGTGTGAGCCCCCTTGAGGTCAAGTGCGGCATTGCACCCTTGCGTCACTTTGCATCTGGCTAAATGTGGGACCTGGAGATTGGAACCGTTGGAGACTAGAACCAGTGTTCTTAGGCTTAGGAGGCAGGCGCCTTAACTGCTAAGCCATCTCTCCAGCCCAACATATATATATTTATTTTAAATCTTTTTTAGAAAAGCCAGCCAGGCATGATTGTGAAACCAAAAAGCAAAGCAAAGAATTAATTAATTAATTAATTAATTAGAGCCAACACCTCATGACTTCCTGTAATACACAAAGAAAGCAGTGTGGGGATTTTTGTGTGCATGATAGGCACACATGACATGGCATACATGTGGAAGTCAGAGGACAACCTTGGATGCTAGTCCTCACCTTCCCACCTTGTTTGAGGCAGTATGTCTCACTGTTCACTACTGTGTTCATTGGACCAGAAACTTCCACAGATTCTCCTGTCTCTGCCTCTCATTTTACTGTAGGCTTGCTAGGATTGCAGACATTCCAGCTACTGCTTCTGGCTTTATGTGGGCTCTGGGCATCTGAAATCAGGTATTTGGGACTGGACAGAAGCTTTAGTGGTTCAGGCGCTTGCCTGAGAAGCCTATGGACCCAAGTTTGATTCTGTAGTACCCACAAAGGCCCGATACACATGGTGGCACGTGTGTCTGGAGTTCCTTTTCAGTGGCTAGAGTCCCTAGTGTGGCCATTCTCTCTCTTTCAAGTAAATAAAAATAACATAAATTTAAAAAGCTGGGTGTGGTGGTGCACACATTTAATCCCAGGTCTCAAGAGGCAGAAGTAGTAGGATCACAGTGAATTTGAAGCCACCCTGAGACTACTTAGTGAATTCCAGGTCAGCCTGGGCTCAAATGAGAAACTTCCTCAAAAAACAAACAAAAACAAAAAAAGGGGTGGGGGGCTGGAGAGATGGCTTAGCGGTTAAAGCATTTGCCTGCAAAGCCAAAGAATCCTTGTTCAATTCTCCAGGACCCACGTAAGCCAGATGCACAAGGGGGTGCATGCATCTGGAGTTCCTTTGCAGTGGCTGGAGGCCTTGGCACACCCATTCTCTTCTCTCTCTCTGCCTCTTTCTCTCAAATAAATAAGTAAATAAATATTTTTAAAAATAATAAATAAATAAATAAAATTGAACTCAAGTATTCACACTTGTGTGGCAATCACTCCAGCTGGTTTTTTTTTTTTTTTTTTTTTCCTTTTGTTTGTTTATTTGAGGCAGGCTGATCTGGAACTCACTCTGTAGCTCTGGCTGGCTTTGAACTCATGTTGATCTTCCTACCTCAGCCTCCTTACTGCTGGAATTAAAGCATAAGCCACTAAGCCTGGCTTGTTTAATACAGGGTCTCACACAATAGCCCAAGCTGTCCTTGAATTTACTGTGAAGCCTAGGCTGGCCTTGAGCTCATGGAAATCCTCCTGCTTTAGCCTCCCTAGAGCTGGGATTACAGGTGTGAGCCACCATGCTCCAGAGCATAATGAACTTTTATAGACTTCAGGGAAACACACACCTTGTCCTAGAAGAGTTTACTACACCAAGGAGAAATAGAATACCCAGATAAAACTCCACAGAAATAGGCATATCTGTCAGGTCCTGTAAATTTTTTATGTAGTGTAAACTCTTTCTGATGTATTAGCCAACAAATGCTGGTTGAGTAGTCTATATTTTTTTTCCAAGGATTGATGGCTATGTGGGGTTAGGGTCTAGGAGTGCCAGACAGAAGGAATGGTCCCCTAAAGGGTTTCTTTTTTAATTAATTAATCAATTAATTCCACACACAGAGAGAGGGTTGGGGGGAAGAGGCAGATAGAGGGAATGGGCACACCAGTTCCTCCAGCCACTGCAAACAAACTCCAGATGCATGCGCCACCTTGTGCTTTTGGCTTGTGTGGGTACTAGGGAATTGAACCTGGGTTCTTAGACTTTGCAGGCAAGTGCCTTATCAGCTAAGCCATTCCTCCAGCTCCTAAAGGGTTTCTTCGTTTCTCTTTTATAATATATGTAACATTTCAGTATTGTAATCATATGTACTCAATCATATGTAAATACATAAGCATATTTGGAAACACTCAAGATTTTAGAGATTTTCAACCAAGCCTATTAAGCCACTAGGCCTATGACCAAGGGAGAACCCCTAGAACCACATTTTTAAAAGATTGTTATTCTTGGGCTGGAGAGATGGCTTAGCGGTTAAATGCTTGCCTATGAAGCCTAAGGACCCCGGTTTGAGGCTCGCTTCTCCAGGACCCATGTAAGCCAGATGCACAAGGGGGTGCATGCATCTGGAGTTCGTTTGCAATGGCTGGAGGCCCTGGTGCACCCATTCTCTCTCTCTCTACCTGCCTATTTCTGTATCTCTCTCTCAAATAAATAATAAAATATTTTAAAAAAGATTGTTATTCTTATTTATTTATTTATTTATTTAAGACAGAGAAGAGTGAGAATGGGCATGCCAGGGCCTCTAGCCACTGCAAACAAACTCCAGATGCATGTGCCACCATGTGCATCTATCTTACATGGGACCTGGAGATTCAAACCAGGGTCCTTAGGCTTCACAGGCATGTGCCTTAACCACTCAGCCATCTCTCCAGCCCTAGAACCACATGTTGAACACTAGCTTGCACTCAGAAGAATCCCATGCGATTCCTCAGGGAAGGAGATGGGCTGCCCAGGAAACCACGCCTCAGACAGCATTCCTTAAGATGACCACCTGTCCATCACCAATCCATTACCCAAATTTTGGCCTACAGACCATTGCATGATTGTGAGGCAGGTCTTCCTGCAACTGGTGTCTACACCTGCTGGGACCCTAAAGGTGACCCATCCCTGCCAATATGTGTTATGCCACACAGCCTAACTCACAAAGGCACTTCTGGATGGGAAGGTTTGGGGTTCAAGACTCCACCTCCCTCTGGCCTCAGCTACCCCCCACCCACAGAGTGTGTGCACCTTGCACCCAATACCAGGGATGTGGGGAGGACTTAGCCAGGTGCAGGATCCCGGGGGCAGGCTTGAGGCAAGGTGAGGTGGGCGGAGGAGGGCAGAGGAGTGGGAACCTCACACTCTGCAGGTGGGCAGACTTGACTTGCAGGAGTTTTTGGTCTTTGAAGCCCAAGCCGCTTGGGAACCAGCCAGCAGCCTGTGTGAGCCTTGCATCCTCATCTCCTACAGAGGTTCCTACCCTTCTCTGACTATGGGGCAAGATCAAGGAGAGAGGGCAGGCCTCTGTCTCCCTTGGGGCAGTAAGCCAGAACGCCTGAGGCTTGGTCCTCAAAGGCGACATTGGGAACAGCCTGATTGGTAGTGTGGGATCTAGGGCTTGACCCTTCTCCAGCCATCTGACTGCCTCCTTAGTATTTGGTATTGCTGGAGACAGCTGTATGATTGCCCCTTGTGTTCCCATACTTCTGTGAGCTAGGAACCACAGAGCTTCCTGTATTCTCCCTCCCCTCACCATTAAACAGGTTGAATCAGAGGGGGCAATGGAAGGATGAAATGATAGCCTGGCTAGATTTATTTCTCAGTTGTATTACTTTGGGCAAGTTACTCAATTCTCTCCTTTTATTTCTTCACCTGTAAGATGGGGTGGTATGTGAAAGCACACTACAAGTAGAGACAAAACTCTGTCTCTCTGTCTCTCTCAGGATTTCCAAGATGCTCAGAGCGGTGTCTAACTTGCCTGATAATGGCACAATCCTGAGCGGCTGGGTGGGAGGAGGGGGAACTCCTCACAGAGGCAAAGAGTCTGGTCTAAATGACTGGAAAGCTGAAAACATCCAGAAGGTGGCTTGGGTCACAAGAATGGACAGGAAAGGACAAGATGAATAATAGGAAACTGGTAATGAAGTATCAGAGCCCCCTGGTCTTTCTAGGTCATCGTCAGTCATCTAAATTCCCCTTCAAAACCAGCAACTAGCAGGGCACAGTGGTGCAGGGGGAAACTGAGGAAGGAGAACTACTATGAATTAGAGGACAGCCTGGGCTACATAGCCAGACCCTGTCTCAATAAAAACCAACATACTAAGCAAACAAACATACATGCCTTTAATCCCAGCACTCGAGAGGCAGAGGTAGGAGGACTGCCGTGAGTTTGAGGCCAGCTTGGGACTACAGAGTGAGCTAGAGTGATCCTTTCTCAAAAAACCAAAAACAACCAAAAAAAAAAAAAATAGCCGGGTGTGGTGGCGCATGCCTTTAATTCCAGCACTTGGGAGGCAGAGGTAGGAGGATCACTGAGAGTTCGAGGCCACCCTGAGACTACATAGTTAATTCCAGGTCAGCCTGGAGGACCAGAGTGAGACCCTACCTCACAAAACCAAATAAATAATAAATAAATAAATAAATAAATAAATAAATAAACCAAAAACAAACAAACATACTAAACCAAACCAAACAAGACAAAACTTGAGCCATCGCAAACCCAGATAATTAATAAATTCATTTAATCCTTTACAGGACAACTATCTGGAAACTTCCAGCTGCCCCAGAGGGTTGGGCCCAAATGCTGGACAGCAGCTCTGGCTTCTGCTCAGTGTCTCATGGAAGCCATCTTCCCAGTCAGAAGCAGGCGGAGGGTCGCTGTCTCTCTTCTTCCTGTGCCAGGCTCCCCCAGTCTACCCCCTGCAGTTTCACTCTCACCCTGTGCCCAGTATACAGCATTATGTAAAGACTGAGACCTCTTTGGAATGTTGGACATGTGGTCCTAGCCTGGCCCTTGTTCCACAAAGGTGAGCAGTCAGGCAAGCAGACTTATGCACTCAGGGGCTGGCAGGAGAGCTGCCTGGCCAGGCTCAGGGCCCTGGATACCACCGGGAAATGTGCTCCTGAGCTGGAAAGGAAGCAGAACAAGAGAGAGCCTGCTGGTAGCCTAGACAGTCCTGGGATGGGGACCCTGCTGCACTCCTCTGTAAGTACCTATGGCCATGGTCCCTTGTGGAACTATAAATGCTTCAGCAAGTGGATGCTGGGAGTTAATGCTGAGCCAGGTTTCCCCTCTGCCCTCCCTCATAGTTTACTGGGCTCTAGGCAATTAAGGGATTATATTAAGGGCCCTATCAGTAAGGTGACAGGAGGTAGTTTTCATAACAGAAGAGGAACCTTAGAAAATTCCTCAGCAAGATGTGGTTCAGTGGCTTATCTGGCTCTTGAGTGGGCTTGCTGTAGGCCTCAGCTAGACATACATACAAGTCCCTGAGCAAGACATCCTCTGTGGCCCTGTATGCTCAGATCCACTCTGTGCCCATGCTTTGACTATCCTAGCAGCCTGGGACAGGCCATAAGTACCCCAGGGGACAGGAATGAGAGGAAGGGAACTAAGGGAGGGGGTCTCACCAAATTGGCAAATATAACGATTTCGAGTTTTACAGCGTTGATCATTCCAGTTGAAGGCAGCAGATGCTTGTAGCTCCACACAATTGCCAAACCTGTGGGACCAGCATAGTGGATGCTTGGGTGAAGGAAATAAATTAGGAGTCTAGGAGCTCTTAAACCCCTCCTCCCCATTAGGCCATGTACATCAGTGAGGCCCAGATGCTTCCACCTGAAGTTGTGGTTGCTAGGAGCCAGTCCCATCCCATGCTTCCTTTGCACTAAGAGCTCTTCTTAGGAAACCAGGAATGTCTCTGTGAACCCCCTTATATAGCACTTAGCTACACCAGTCAGTGGGAAAGGACAGGCCCATAAGCTTCCACCCCAGCAAGAGCCTAGTCAGGCCTGGCTGCCAGCACTTACTGCTGAGAAAGATATTTGGAGTCCCTTGTGGCCATACAAGCTCATCACTTCCACCCTTCCATGGACTTTGGAGATCAGGGCAAGGTCACATAACCAGAGGGTCCTTCATACAGGACAGCTGGTGGTTAAGCTGGTGGATATGTGCATGGATATGGTGGATATGTGCATGTGTGGTGGATGCCAGAATTGGTATATTAATGCAGATATGGGTCAGAAGTGGCAGAAGGAAGGACAAGTGTACATAACATACAAGTGATGAAAGGGTAAAGCTTGGCGTGGTGGCGCACGCCTTAATTCCAGCACTCGAGAGGCAGAGGTAGGAGGATCACTGTGAGTTCAAGGCCAGCCTGGGACTACAGTGTGAGTTCCAGGTCAGCCTGGGCTAGAGTGAGATCCTACCTTGAAAACAATAACAGACAGATGAAAGGACAACTCGGGGAAAATGGCAATGGCAGATAGATGAAAGTTTCTTGAACCCCTCTTTTATGTGGTGCATCTCCTGTACCTCCCTCACCTCAGCCCTGAGCTTGTACCAGTTGGGCCCAGGTGTTCCTGGCAGGCACCTGGTACTAGGTAAGGCCCAGACCCTCTGAAGCTGGGAAGCTCAGCCAGGCAAGCCCAGGTGGGAAGCAGGCCCAGAGGAACGTAGGCACCCCAGACTCACCCCTGGTTGTCTGGCTGTCCGAAAGCAAAACTGGTGAAAGACTGGTGTTCCCCAGTAGTCCAGCGGAATGAGTCCTTAGATGTCTTATAGGTGAGCCCTGAGCCAGGATAGCCAAGGTTACTCACCTACCTGAGAGCCTAGGACCCCGAGAGGAGGAACTGAGCCCAGAAGCCTGTTCCTAGTGTCTTTCAGGCTCCCAGCTCTTAAATACCACTTCCAAGCACCCCCAGCTGCCCCTTCCCCCACAGTTCTTTCCTACCTTCAGCCTGCTTTCCACAAAAGGGGCTAGCCCAATCCATGTTCCAAGGCCTCATTAGACACTTGCGGTATGCCAGTGCTTGCTCAGGGTTGTCACAGCCTATGTTTCCTGGAGCTGTGTGGCCATCAAGGTCCCCTACTCATCATACTTCCAACCATCAGGCACTCACCAATCCAGAAGTTTCTGGTCTCAAAGTCACTGTCAGTCACTTCGTTGGTGGTCTCCAGGCGGCCCAAGTAGAAGGCGAGGATGTCCTGCACTTTCTGACTCTCGATCTGGGCTAGCACCCCGCCTTTTCCCTGTAACTCATACCCCACATCACACTGCCAGAGCCTCCAGAGCAGAGGCTGGCCCCTTCTGTCCATTCTGCTGTTCCACCATGGCCAGGATCCCAAAAATGTGTGTTGGCCAGGCTACTGTTAACCCCACCCCCAACAACCTCAGGCCTTTGAGAATAAGGGTCATTTTCCTCTCTCCTACTGCTCCCCATCTCTGTGTACATAGGGGTCCAACTGGCAGCTCACAGGCCTAGGCAGGGTCCTGCTCTTGGAAGGGTTTTGTCTCAATTGCACAGTGTCTTAAATAGATTCAGATTGATTACCAACATTAATCAAGAGGTGCCAAGGAAAATCTGGATTTCCTGAGTTCTGGCCACCCTGACCTGGCATTCCTTCATGACAACCAGCTGTGGGAGCTGTTATGTCAGGTCAGCTCTTTAGATAGAGGTGGGTGGGGCCTTGTCCCTGGGAACTTCCCATTATGAGTGGCCTTCTGGCTTCTATGAGCCTTGAGTCTGTGATTCCTGCACTATACTAATGAAGAGAGTGAGGCCACTGTAGAAGAAGAAGGAACTATCCCTTGGTCCAGAGTCATTTATGACTCCACTTGAAATCCTTGAACGAGGCATGGAGGGGTGGGTCTCTGGGAAGGCAGGGGTCAGTCATCACCTGACATTTCATCTTGGCTCCATAATAGGTGTCTGCCTCCGAAGACACTATGAAGCAGTCTCCATCAATCCTCAGGTCACAGGTGTGGAAAGGAAAGTGCACCTTGGCTGGTTAGAGGTTGGGAGGGATACTGAGTCTGTGTGTACTGACCTTAGAATCCACAGAGTCCTTGCCCTCTCCCACTCTGCCAAGGAGCTAAGCTCAATATTCCCCAACCTCTTGTCAACTGCTCCAAGCTGGAAGTAGGTGGAGGTCAGTAGTTTGCTGGTAAATATGTAACAATGAGTTCTTTCTCTCAAAAAAAAAAAAAATCTAGGGCTGGAGAGATGGCTCAGTGGTTAAGGTACTTGCGCTGCAAAGCCTAAGGACCCAAGCTTGATTCCTCAGTACCCACATAAAGCCAGACACACAAGGTGGCACATGTGCCTGGAGTTCCTATGCAGTGGCTAGAGCCTTTTGCACACCCATTTTTTCTCTCTATCTGTCTGCCTCTTTCTCTCTCACTGTCTCTCAAATTAATAAATAAATTGTTTGTAGTGTTAATCAATCCCAGTCATGTAAATATCCCCATGGTGGGGCTGGGGAGATGGTTCAGTGTTTAAAGGCACTTGCTTGCAAAGCCTGAAGGCCTGGGTTCACTTCACCAGTACCAACATAAACCTGGACACAAAGTGGCCCATGTATCTGGAGTTGGTTTGCAGCAGCAAGAGACCCTGGTGGGCCCTCACACACAACTAAACAAATTACAAAAATATCCCCACAGTGGCCAATTTCAAGCTATTAGTATGATGTCCCTAAACAAGGGGTTGGAAAAAGCTGTGCACATGGGCTCCTGGAGCTGCTAGAGTAGGATCCAGCTCCCCACTGAAGGGGGTTCTGGGAGGGGCCTTGGGGCAGGACTCACTGGCACACTGGGCTCCTCCATAGCCTACATCGCAGATACAGGAGCATTCCTCTTCCCGGAACCTGCCATGCACGCACTGCACACTGCACCGCACTGTCAGGATAGGGCAAGAGGGCAGACAGAGTGCTCAGCCTCCAGTCACCCGGACCCCATGCTGTCCCCACAGACACCAAACACTTAGGGAATGTCAACCACAGCAAGAACGCCCTCTCATGAGGACTCCCGGGTGCTCCCACACACGGTTTCTTTGGTTTGATTCCCATTGCAGAGAGAAAGAAGTTGGAGTTTGGAAGGTCTTGAGAATGTGACAAGATTCCCCATCTCTTTCCTAATTCTGTTCTCCTCCCCACAGCCTCCAGAAGCAAATCTGATTGCATGTTGGTTTTTTTTTTTTTCTTGTTTTTTGTTTTGTTTTTTGAGATAGGGTCTCACTCTAGTTCAGGCTGACCTGGAATTCACTATGTAGTCTCAGGGTGGCCTGGAACTCACAGCAATCCTCCTGAGTGCTGGGATTAAAGGCATGTGCCACCACACCCGGCTTTGATGGCATGTTTTTGTTGTTGTTGTTTGTTTGTTTGTTTTTTGGTGGTTTTTTTTTGGGGGGGGGTTTTGAGGCAGGGTTTCAGTCTAGTCCAGGCTGACCTGCAATACTCTATGTAGTCTCAGGGTGGCCTCGAATTCACGGTGATCCTCCTACTTCTGCCTCCCAAGTGCTGGGACTAAAGGCATGTGCCACCACACCTGGCTGACTGCATGTTTTTAAAGACAGTCTTACACTCTAGCTAGAACTCATGACAATCCTCCTGCCTCAGCCTCTCAACTGCTAGGATTATAGACATTTAGTCACCATGCTCAACTTGCGTTTTGAGTCTCTGCCTAGCTTAAGGTCTGGCACACAGTTGGCACTCAGTGAGTGCTTGTGGAATAAATACACACAGTGTAGAAACCAACTAAGGTCATGATCAGCACCTCAATCCACTTGAGACTCCCTCAGAACACTCTGGATCTACAGCCACCCCATCCCCACACCCACCCCAACCCTACAGCCACCCCATCACACCAGCCCCAGGATAAACCAACAAACAAGTGGGCTCTCACTCAGGTGCTCCTCCTTCCTCCTTATCCCTTGAGACAACTTGAATGGTGCCGGTCCTTACCTTGACAGTATTTCCCTGTGTAGCCAGGGGGGACAGTGGCAGTGACAGGTGCTGATATTGAGATATCCGTGATTCCGGCAGCTCATGCGACATGGGTTTCGGGGGATCTCTATTCACATGAGGAGAGAATTCTGAGAAAGGCTCTCTTCCCAGCAGGACAGGCAGGTGCCTTCCTGGGTGCCGAGAGCCAAGGCACCTGGGACAGCGCCTCATACTGCTGCCCTTCCACCCTAGGGTCACCATTCTAAGCCCTCATGTGCCTGCTGCTCCAGGAGGAGACAGGTAGCGTGTGTTACTCACCACAGAGTCCCCCTGCATGGTCCCAGGCCTTGAAGCAGCCCGAGACTCTGGCTGTGCAGAGCGAACACCAGGCACCTGTCTTATAGGGGGCGATTGTCTTCCCATTCACTTCCCAGTTGCCTCTGTGAGAGCAAGTATCATCTGGCTTTGAATAGGACAAGGGCAAGGCAGGGGCCAGGCCTGGGCAGGGTAGGGACTTTAGACAAGGTACAGGTGGGGCCTTGCCTGATGCCCCTTTGGCACCTCTAGTTCAGCCAGGGAGGCTGGGTACAGCAGGGAAATCTGCTAGGAAAGGAAAAGATGACTTCTTCAAGAGTCTTGAGCAAATTCTCTGAGAGCAGGGTCACGCTTCCAGAAGGGGCATCCACAGATAAGTCTCACCCTGCGTGGCCAGAATCTTTTGCACCCTCTCCTTTTCCTCCTCTTCCCCCTCCCACCAAGGATTCAGACCAGGGAGTAAAGGCCTTTTCAGTGGCTGGGTATGCATTTCACCTTGGATGAAAGAACCCCCCCCACACACACATACATACACACTCTTCAGCCACCTCCTAGCCCACATTGAGGAGACTTACCCAGGGGAGTAGGCACAGACAAAGGCTTCCATTGCTATTTGGCCCACAGAGCACAGATGCCGCCCACAGCCCAGATGGCTCGAGGTGGCCCACACGAGCTGCAAAGGATACAATGGCTCAGAAACCCTACAAGACTACCAACACTTTAGTCTTAAGTCGTGCAGCACAGGGAATGCACATCTGGGGAAGGAAGCTGCAGTTTTGGCTTCAGGCCAGGCAAACAGTTCCTTCACCTCTCTGGAGTCCTCAGGAGAAGCAGCTGTGCTAGGCAGGGTCATTAGAATGGTGGGGAAGCTTTCTGAGCAAAAGAGGAGTGGAAGGTGAAGATTAGGAAATGTTGAAGGGAGGGGATTATGGGCAGGTTGAAGAGAGTGGCAAAAGAAAGACTGACATCAAGAGTCTCATATTAGATTGTAAAAATGGCTACAACCCTTAAATTCTCCCTATACTCAGCCTTTCTTTTTTTTCTTTTTTTTTTTTTTTTTTTTTTTTTTGAGGTAGGGTCTTTCTCTAGCCCAGGCTGCCAGGCTGACCTGGAATTCACTCTGTATTCTCAGGGTGGCCTCAAACTCATGGTGATCCTCCTACTTCTGCCTCCCAAGTGCTAGGCTTAAAGGTGTGCAGTACCACACCCATATATAACTATCTTTTTATTTTTGTAATTATTTATTTATTTATTTATTTATTTATTTATTTATTTTTGGTTTTTCAATGTAGGGTCTCACTCTAGCTAAGCCATCTCTCTGACCCTATTATTTATTTATTTAGTGGTTTTTTCAAGGTAGGGTCTCACTCTAGCCCAGGACCTGGAATTCACTATGCAGTCTCAGGGTAGCCTCAAACTCATGGCAATCTTCTTACCTCTGCCTCCTAAGTGCTGGAATTAAAGGTCTGAGCCACCATGCCCAGCTAACTTATTTATTTGAGATAGAATGGGCACGATAGGACCTTTAGCCACTACAAACAAACTCCAGACACATGCACCACCCTGAGCATCTGGTTTTATATGGGTACTTGGGAATTGAACCTGGGTCTTTAGGCTTTGCAGGTAAGCACCTTAACTGCTAAACCATTTCTCCAGCCCTAACTATCTTTTTTTTTTTTTTTTTTTTTTTTTTTTTTTGGTTTTGCAAGGTAGGGTCTCACTCTGGTCCAGGCTGACCTGGAATTAACTATGTAGTCTCAGGGTGGCCTTGAATTCTCGGCAATCCTCCTACCTCTGCCTCCCGAGTGCTGGGATTAAAGGTGTGCAGCACCACGCCCGGCCCCTAACTATCTTTTAAAAAAACTAGTTAGGGGCTGGAGAGATGGCTTAGCAATTAAGGTACTTGCCTTTGAAGCCTAAGGACCCATGTTTGACTCTCCAATTCCACATAAGCCAGGCGCACAAAAGTGAGGCAAGCACAAGGTTGTACATACCCACTAGGTGGCGCAAGTATCCAGAGTTCAATTGCAGTGGCTGAGGCTCTGGTGTGCCAATTCTATTTCTCTCCCTCTGTCTCTCTCTTTCTCTCTAAAAAACAAAAAACTACTTATTTACATGCATTTGTGTGTGTGTGTGTGTGTGTGTGTGTGTGCGCGCGCGCGCGCGCGCGCGTACATCTGCATGCATGCATATGGGCATGTCAGGGTCTCTTGCCACTGCAAACAAACTCCAGAGACATGTGTCACCATAATACTTTTTTTTTGATTTTTGGAGGTAGGGACTTACTCTAGCCCAGGCTGACCTGGAACTCACTCTGTAGTTCCAGGCTGACCTTGAACTCACAGCCACCCTCCTACCTCTGCCTCACACAAAAAGTGACACAAGGGCACAATGCTGTGTTTGCCCACAAGGGGGCGCATGCGCCTGGAGTTCACTCACAGCAGCTGAGAGGCTGCTGGCATGCCCATTCTCTCTCTCTTCCTCTTCCTCTCTGTCTCTCTCTCTCTGTCTCTCTCAAATAAAAAATAAAAAAGACCATAAATAAATAAGTAAAAAAGGAAAAGAAGGAGAAAGAAGGGTTGAAGAGAGAGCTTAGCAGTTAAGGTGCTTGCTTGCAAAGGTTCAATTCCCCAGAATCTAACGTAAACCAGATGCACATGGAGGTGCATGCATCTGGAGTTTGTTGGCAGGGTCTTGGTGCACCCATTCTCTTTCTCTATCTGTCTCATAAATTAATAAATAAAATAGGGGCTGGAGAGATGGCTTAGCAGTTAAGTTGTTTGCCTGTGAAGCCTAAGGACCTAGGTTTGATTCTCCAGTACCCATGTAAGTCAGATGCACAAGGTGGCACATGTGTCTGGAGTTCGTTTTCAGTGGCTAGAGGCCCTGGCGTGCCCATTCTCTCTCCCTTAAATAATAAATAAATAAATAAATACATAAATACATAAAAATAAGGGATGGAGAGATGGCTTAGTGGTTAAGGCACTTGCCTGTGAAGCCAAAGGACTCATGTTTGACTCTCCAGGTCCCATGTAAGCCAGATGCACCAGGTGACACAAGCACACAAGGTTGCACATGTGCACAAGGTGGCACATGCCGTCTGGAGTTCAATTACAGTGGCTGAATGCCCTGGTATGCCAATTCTCTCTCTTTCTATCTCTTACCTTGCTCTCTTGCATAAAAAAAGCCAGTCTGTTGGCTTGCCTCAAAAAATAAATAATAGCCCCACAATGCACAATCCACATTCCCCAATGAGGAGGGTCCCTTCAGAGGGGGGAGGGCAGGGAGGAGGCTATTGAGGGCATCAAAATAAATGTAAAATTAAAATGAAAAATAAATAAATAAATTATAGGGCCAGGCGTTGTGTAGTATTTATTTATTTATTTTGTTTTTTCAAGATAGGGTCTCATTCTAGCTCAGGCTGACCTGGAATTCACTATGTAGTTTCAGGGTGGCCTCGAAGGCACATACCTTTAATCCCAGCACTTGGGAGGCAGAGGTAGGAGGACTGTCATGAGTTCGAGGCCACCCTGAGCTACATAGTGAATTCCAGGTCAGCCTGGGCCAGAGTGAGACCTTACTTTGAAAAACCACTAAATAAATAACAGGGTCAGAGAGATGGCTTAGCAGTTAAGGCACTTGCCTGCAAAGCCTAAGGACCTATGTTTGACTCCCCAGATCCCATATAAGCCAGAATCACAAGGTGACACATGCATAAGGTCTCACATGCACACAGGAGGTGTACCTGGAATTCAATTATAGTGGCTGGAAGCCCTAGTATGCCAATTCTCTCCCTCTCCCTTCCTCGCTCTGTCTCTCTTGCTCTCAAAAGAATAATTTTTTAAAAGGTCAGTCTGTTGGGCTTGCCTCAAAATATAAAATATATTTTTTTAAAAAAAGAGTCAGCTAGCACAAGGCTAGGGAGTGCCAAGTGGTGTGTTGGGCCCTGTGGTGCCCAGATTAGCAAACAATACAGTCGGGATGGCTAAAGGTGACCCCAAGAAGCCAATGAGGAAGCTGTCTGCCTATGCCTTCTTTGACTTGCAGAGAACATAGGAAAAAGCCAGAAGTCCCTGTCAATTTCACAGTTTCCCAAGAAGTGTTCTGAGAGGTGGAAGAGGATGTCTAGCAAGAAGAAATGCAAGTTTTTTTTTTAATTTTTATTTATGTACTTGAGAGAGAGGGAGAGAGAAAGAGGTAGAGAGAGAGAGAGAGAGAATGGGTGCACCAGGACCTCTAACCACTGCACACGGACTCCAGATGCATGTACCACCTTGTACAACTGGTTTATGTGGGTCCTGGGGAATATAACCTGGTTCCTTTGGCTTTGCAGGCAAACACCTTAACCACTAAGCCATCTCTCCAACCCAAGAAATGCAAGTTTGATGATATGGCAAAGGCAGATAAAGTGTGATATGATTGGGAAATTAAAAATTACAGACCATCTAAAGGAGGCAAGAAGAAAAAAGAACCTGGATTTTTATTCTGTTCAGAATTCCATCCCAAGATCAAATCCACAAACCCTGGCATCTCTATTGGAGATGCAACCAAGGAGCTGTGTGAGATATGGAATAGCTTAAGTGACAGCAAGAAGCAGCCGTACATCACCAAGGCAGCCAAGCTGAAGGAGAAGAATGAGAAGACTGTTAGTCCAAAGGGATGTTTGATGGCCCCAAGGTTCTCGCCAAAGTTGCCCAGAAAAAGGTAGAAAAGGAAAACAAAGAGGAGGAGGAGGAAGAGGATGAATAAAAACTGTTTATCTGTCTCCTCGTGAATACCTTAGAGTAGGGAGTGCCATGATTGACACATCTCTCATTTAAGCCATGTCTATTGCCCTCATTAGATTTAATTACAAAACTTGATCATGATCATATTGTAGGCTCTCAAAGTGTCAGTGGTTTACATGAAGTGGCCATGGGAACACCCTGAAACTGTATCAAAGTTGTACATATTTCCAAGCTTTTTTTTTTTTGAGAGAGAGACAGAGACAGAGAGACAGAGAGAGAGAATGGGCACGCCAGCAGCCTCTCAGCCACTGTGAACGAACTCCAGATGTGTGCACCCCCTTGTGGGCAAGTGCAGCATTGTACTCTTGTGTCAGTTTGCATCTGGCTAAACATGGGACCTGGACTGGCATTCTTAGGCTTAGCAGGCAGACGCCTTAACTGCTAAGCCATCTCTCCAGCCCCCAAGCTTTTTTATTTATTTTTTAAAATTTATTTTTATTTATTTATTTGAGAGAGAGAGAGAGAATGGTGCACCAGGACCTCCAGCCACTGCAAACAAACTCCAGATGGATGCACCCCCTTGTGCATCTGGCTTAAGTGGGTCCTGGGGATTTGAGCCTCAAACCAGGGTCCTTAGGCTTCACAAGCAAACGCTTAACCACCAAGCCATCTCTCCAGCCCCTCCAAGCTTTTTTTTTTTTTTTTTTTTTTTTTGAAAGGGTGCTCTCATGTTCTCCTCACTCTGTGCACTTTGCTGTTGGTGTAACAAGGCATTTGGGGATGTTTCTGGCATTTTGCTTTCAGCTTGTAAGGTTAGCTATATGGTTGTTGGTTAGAAATCAACTGTAATTTGTAAAGAGGCCACCCTGAGACTCATAGTGAATTCCAGGCCAGCCTGGGCTAGAGTAATACCTTACCTAGAAAAAACAAACAAACAGGGCTGGAGAGGTGGCTTAATGGTTAAGGCACTTGCTTGCATAGCCAAAGGACCCAGGTTCAATTCCCCAGGACCCACATAAGCTAGATGCACAACGTGGCACATGTGTCTGGAGTTTGCAGAAGCTGGAGATTTGCAGAAGCTGGAGACCCTGGTGTGCCCATTCTCTCTCTCTCTTGAATAAAAAAAAAAACTAAATACCAATTTCTAATAAATAAGTAAATACCAAAAAAAACAAAGAAGGTCTGGGGAGGTGTTTGATGTTTGATATTAAGCCCTGAGTTTCATCCCTACTGCCCACATAAAAAGCCCACATGAGGACTGGAGGAATGGCTTAGTGGTTAAGGTGTTTGCCTGCAAAGCCAAAGGACCAAAGGTTTGATTCCCCAGGACCCATGTTAGCCAGATGCACAAGGGGGCACATGCGTCTGGAGTTCGTTTGCAGTGGCTGGAGGGCCTAGTGCACCCATTCTCTCTCTCTCTCTCTCTCTCTGTCTTCCTTTTAGTCTGTCAAATAAATTTTAAAAAAAAATTAAAAAAAAAATTTAAGCCCACATGGCCACACATGGTTAGCCAATCTAACCAAAATATGGGGGGCACCAAGTTCAATGAAAAGCAATAGAGAACACCTAGTGCTTTCCTCTGGCTTCCACATGCATATATCTCCACATACATGTGAATACACTACATGCACACATAGGATACAAAGTAACAATAACATAAAAATTAACATAAAACTTTTATGGAATACAGCTAAATAAATTCAGAGTGAAACCAGATGTGGTGGCAGATGCCTGTAATCCCAGCACTAGAGACATTGAAGCAGGAGGATCTTCCTTAGTTAGGCCAGCTTGGGCTACAGAGTGAGATCCTGCCTCAAACACACACACACACACACACACACAACCAAAAGTTGAAAAAAGAAGAAAACTGCTGGGCATGGTGGCACATACCTTTAATCTCAGCACTGGAAGGCAGAGGTAGGAGGACTGCTGTGAGTTTGAGGCTAGCCTAGGACTACAGAGTGAGCCCCAGGTTAGCCTGGGTTAGATTGAGACCTTACCTTGTAAAAAAGAAAGGGAGGAGGGAAGGAAGGAAGGAAGGAAGGAAGGAAGGAAGGAAGGAAGGAAGGAAGGAAGGAAGGCAAAAAAAAAACACAAATAGCTGGGCATGGTGGTGCACACTTTTAATCCCAGCACTCGGGAGGCAGAGGTAGGAGGATCTCCCTAAGTTTGAGGCTACCCTGAGAATACAGAGCGAATTCAAGGTCAGTCTGGGCTAGAGTGAGACCCTACCTTGAAAAACAAAAACAAACAAACAAACAAAAAAAAACCTAAAGAAACTGGAGGAAAAAGTAATCCAAATATTTAGGAGAAAATACATAATCTTCTGAGATTACTCTTGTGGTGGTTTGATTCAGGTGTCCCCCATGAACTTAGGTGTTCTGAATTCTAGGTCCCCAGCTGTAGGCAATTTAGGAATTAAGGCCTCCTGGAGGCAGTGTATTGTTGGGAGCAGGCTTATAGGTGTTATAGCCAGTTTCCCCTTGCCAGTATTTGGCACACTCTCCTGCTGTTGTTGTCCAGCTGATGTTGGCCAGGAGGTGATGTCCATCCTCTGCTCATGCCATCATTTCCCCTGCTATCATGGAACTTCCCCTCTAGCCTGTAAGCCAAGATGAACCTTTTTTCCCCACAAGCTGCTCTTGGTTAGGTGTTTTCTGCCAGCAATGCGAACCTGACTGCAACAACCCTGGCAGCCCATACCTTGGCCTCACCTGAGTCACACTCACCTGTGTATAGTGGGTGCAGGTGGCATTATAAGCACACTCAGCATCTGCATGTCTGTATCGCTGTCCCTCTGCAAACCAGAGGTTGACCACTTCGACAAAGGATGCCAAACCCATGGGTAGTAGCTGCACATTCCAGCCCACCTGTGAGATGGTCCGTGGAACAGGTGCGAGGCTTTGGGCAGGAGTGCCACAGAGAGCTGCCCTGGCTTGAGCTAGTCTGGCCAGGCTCTCGCTCCAGTCCTGGGAGTGGCATAAACAAAGATATGCTCAGGAGCCTTTGGGTTAAGGAAGAGGCCAAGGGAAATGAATCAACTCCACATTATCTCTGAGTATGCATGGGTGCCAGTTCATACTGAACAAGCAGCAGTGGAAAAGGAATCCTGCTTAGCTACGCAGTGCTTTCCTCCACTACACAGGAACAGGGAGTCAGGCCAGACCCTGGAAGCTCTCCAAGATGTGCAGGAAAAGACAGGCGATGTCCCAGAATCGGGCTCTGACCAGGACTGAGCCTCCATCTTCCTGAGTCTTGCACAGATATGCTTAGACCCTACTCAGGGAACAGTGCCAGCTCAGGCATTGGGCTGAACTTCTGCTGTCATGTTCCCCACCTAGTAAAATGAGCCTGGGCAGTGTCCAACCTTGCAGACTGGTTTGGTATTTTCCTCTAGGTGAAGCTGGCCCTGGCTGTGGTCAGAAGAGCTCTGCTGCTCTCACCTGGCCAAATGTGATTTTTCAGGACCAGAGGACCTTGAAAAAGATACAAATTAGCAGCAGGCTAATCCTGTCTCCTGTGTCAGGGTCTTGGGCCAGTAACACTTATTAACAAGCATTACAACTAGAAACACCTTGGCTGCCTAGGACCTGGGCTTGAGGAGTCACAGAGCCACTGCCGGCAAGGAAAGGGGAGAAGCAGACCCCCTCTTGCCCTTCCCCCACCTCCTGGGAAACTGACCCCAGAGCTCTCAAGGTCACCACCCACTATGGCTGCCAGCCTCAGAGGAGTTTATGGGATGCAGCCATGGGGAACCCTGCCTGCCCCTACCCATCTCTAACTTGCTCCCTGGCCTGTTTTCATGGGCCAGGACTATGGAGGTTCCAGACTATGGGGCAGCATTTCTGAGCCCCAACACTGCAGCTCAGGCTCGTGGGAAATCCTACCCTTGGCTCTGGCCCTGAAATGCCTGTAAAGTGAATGAGCTGGAACTTAGGAGAGGCCTCGCATAGTTACCCAGATAGATCCTGTCACTCACAAGCCCCTCTGCAGCCCATTGAGACTCTTCTCCCTCCCTGTTCCCCACCTCTTCCTTTCTGCTGGACTCCTTTGTACAGCTATTCTTCCCTGGAGGATGAGATCCTGGCTTCCATATTTCTTGGTCTCCATGGCAACAGGATGCCAGGGCTGGCCCAAGGTCTGCTCTTCAGGCCAGGGTGAAGCTCTGAGGGGCCTGACCTCCTACACCAAGGCCCTCCTTGCCAAGGGGAGGAAACCACACATTCACACCCTCACCCCCACCCCACCCCCAGCATCCAAGGCCATAGTTCCCCAGGTGGAAGGTGCCACTGACAAGGCCTCCTGAACCCTACTTGGGACTGACTGGGTCCCTCTAGCTACCCTCTCTCTGGTAGCGTTGGGATTGGACGGCAAGCATACTCACCATTCTCTGCATATTGGCGGCAGGGGGCTGGACCTGGCTGCGCATGCGATTGTGCAGGGAAAGGACCAAGAAACTCTCCTTCCTGCTCAGGGCTGAGAGCCAGGAGAGAAGATCAGGCCACAGAGCAGCCGGGTGACAGCGCTACCCCACCCTAAGGATATAGGCCTGAGATATATAGGAGGGTGTTCAACACAGACATGGAGAGGGACGAGGAGATGAAGACAGGAGTGTAGGTGGAGAGAGACCAGGCAGAAAGCAGCGCTGTGACCCACTGTGTGAGCACTGGGGGAGGGAGAGGGATGTTGGAGGAAATGGGGGACCCACGCCTTGGCTGGAAGTAGCCCTTGTCTGGGGGTCCTCTCTGCCATGTTCTCTCCCACCCCAAGACCCATCCTCTTTATCCCTCTTCCTCACCAGTCTCAGCATTCCTCCACTATATCCCCTGGATGGTTCTGGCGGACCCCTCATCATATCACATCAACACAAACCTGGCTCCCAGAAGTCCTTTAGTACCCTTTCTGCGGGCTTATAATGGCACCCCACCTCTGTCTTTGCCCAGGTATCCCTTACCTTGGGGTGCTGGAGTCTGCTCTGGCACCTGGAGTGGCTGCACCTCTGCCCAGGCGATGCCAAAGAGAACCAGAAGCACAAGCAGACCAGGCCAACGGTGCTGGCCTCTCAACCCCAGGGAGGGCTCTGGCTGCGGCATGGGCCTGTCTGGTGCTGCAGGCACGGCCTTAATCAGCCATCCAACTAGCTTCCCGGGCTGGATGAAGCTATTCATAATCTCAAGGAGTCAGGCTGGGCTGCCAGACAAAAGGAAGAAGCTGGTAAATAATCAGTGTGTCCAGAGAGCCTCCCCTTGGTGGCACTGGCTTGAAAAGATACACACAGCTCTCTTAGATGTCTCTGTACTCTGACTTCTCAGTCTGGCCAGCCTGCTCCACCAACAGCAGGCAGAGCAGTGTGCACTGACCCCGTGGCCCCTGCTAATCATTGTAGGATTATTAGCACCCTTGGGGAGCCCCTAGAGACCCCGCTGATTGGCCCACAGACATTCCAGGGCTGCGGATTAGCGACCAATGACTGTACCCTGGCTGGGACAGTGTTCTCTAAGCCCAAGGGCAGCTCCTACTCCCCAGCCTCGGTCCTGGGGAGGAGGCGGAGGCCCTGGCTGTAGGTTCTGTGGGGCAAGCAGGAACTGGGCAAGACCCCCCAAGGGAGTTCTTTCCTTTCTTGGGAAGCTCATCCCAACCCCCAGCCATGAATTAAACATGGGCAGGAGGTAACTATACACCAGACAGGTACTACTGGTGGGAATCATAAGGGAGTAGACTGGGGCTGCACCTTAATGGAAGTTTGTCTGGGCAAGATGGTAGAGCAGGGAGCCAAGGCCAGCCCTGGTGCCTTTTACACTTACTCATGTGACTGCAGGCCAGGAAAAGGTAAAGTAAGTGGGGAGGAGAGTATGTGATGGATGCCCTTGGCTGATTCAAGCCTTGCTGGGAATAAGCCTGCTTCTAGACAAATAGGCCACAGTGTAGCAGGAGAGCAGCAAATTGCTAAGGTGTCTGGGGCCTGGTTGAGGTCTACGTAATTCCACCAGAATCACCAAAGGAGATCTGCACTACAGCCAAATCAAAGGCTGGTCTGTAGGCTGCTGCCAGATGCTCACATTCCTCTCAGGGAAGATCAAAGGTTATTCAGCCATCCAAAAGAACAGCCTTACAAGCCAGCCACTTCTTCCTTTTAAAGCGGATATGGCCCCTGACCCCTAAGCTAGCACTCTCTCAGGTCTGGGTGCCACTTCTGTGGAAGTGCTGCTGAGGTGTAAGTGGGCTGCTTGGCTTTCTGGGAAACACTGATAAAATGTGGATATCATCACAGATATTAGGCAGTAATGCAAGGCCGGGCACAAGGTGTATGACCTTGTGCAATACAATGGACCTTAGGAGTTCTTCTCCCTTAAATAGATGATCAAGCAACCTCAAATTCGCCATACTGGGGTGTCAGCTATGATTAGTAATAGCCTCCCTTTTCATAGAGCTCACAAAGCGTGGTCAAACATGGAAGTTATTCATTGTTACAAGCTTGTGTAATAGCAGATGTGATGCCATTTTGCAGATGAGGAAGCTGAATTTAGTGGGTTTCAGGGGCTTGTCCAAGATCACCCAGCAAGTACATGATCATCCCAGCTAATTCAGGATCTCTGCTTTCACGTTCCCACATTGTGGCTCTTTCTGAGTTAAAGTTCCAACAGCCTTGCCAGGTGATAAATGACCCAATTCCTGTTCCTGGGCTTCAGTGATAAATGTAGCTAGTTCATTGTTTCAAGCAATACAGTGCCAGGCAGCTGGGTTTGGGGTCGAATAGGAGGAAAATATATTCTGGTAGAGTAACATTTTATTTTGCATGTGTATGTGCACGTGGATGCATGTGTGTGCCCTTATGAAGGCCAGAGGTTAACACTGTGTCTTTCTCAATCGCTCTCCACCTTATTTTGAAGGCAGGGTCTCTCACTGAACCCAGAGCTCACTAATCCCAATTCTGCTAGACAAGCAAGCTAGCAGCCCCCCCAAGGGTCTTCCATCTCGCTGTCTTGGATTTTCCAACACTGGCATTATAGGGTGCATCATGGCATCTGGCATTTTATGTGGGTGCTGGAGATCTGAGCTCAGGTCTCTGTACTTGTGTGGCAAGTGCTTTACTTACTGAGTCATTTTCCCAGGTCTCCACTTTTATTGTATTTATTTTTGGTTTTTCAAGGTAGGGTCTCACTCTACCCCAGGCTGACCTAGAATTCACTATGTAGTCTCAGGTGGCCTTGAACTCACAGCGATCCTCCTATCTCTGCCTCCCAAATGCTGAGATTAAAGGTGTGTGCCACCACGCCTGGCTCTTATTATTATTAATTACTTTTGAGGTAGGGTATTGCTCTAGCTCAGGCTGACCTGGAATTCACTATGTAGTCTCAGGGTGGCCTCAAACTTATGGCAATCCTCCTACCTCTGCCTCCCAAGTGCTGGGATTAAAGGCATGTACCACCGTGCCCAGCTCCCACTTTTATTTTATTAAAAAAATTGTATAGACTTTTTACATTTTATTTATTTATTACTTGAGAGAGAGAGAGAGAGAGAGAGCGCATGCCAGGACCTCTAGCTACTGCAAATGAACTCCAGATGCATGTGCCACCTTGTGCATCTGGCTGTACTTGGTGTGGTGGTTTGATTCAGGTGTCCCCCATAAACTTAGGTGTTCTGAGTGCTAGGTTCTCAGCTGATGGAGATTTGGGGATTAACGCCTGCTGGGAGTAGTGTATTGTTGGAGACAGGCTTATGGGTATTATAGCCAGTTTCCCCTTGCTAATGTTGGACACACTCTCCTGTTGTTGTCTGCCTGATGTTGGCGAGGAGGTGATGTCCACCCTCTGTTCATGCCATCATTTCCCCCTGCCATCATGGAACTTCCACTCAAGTTGTAAGCCAAAATAAATCTTTTTTCCCACAAGCTGCTTTTGGTCAGATGATTTCTGCCAGCAATGTGAACCTGACTGCAACACTTGGGTACTAGGGAATCAAACCCAGTCCTTAGGCTTTGCAGGCAACCACTTTAATGCTGAACTATCTCTCCAGTTTTATCCCCCCACATTTAAATTTTTTATTTTTTAATTTTTATTTAATCATTTATGTTTGGTTTTTTGAGGTAGGGTCTCACTCTAGCCCAGGCTGACCTGGAATTCACTATGTATTCTTAGGGTGGCTTTAAACTTACAGTGATTCTTCTACCTCTGCCTCCTGAGTGCTGAGATTAAAGGTATGTGCCACCATGCCCAACCTTAATTTTTATTTTAAAAAATATTTTATTTATTTATTTGAGAGAGAGAGAGAAAGAGGAAAGGAGGGGGAGAGATTGAGAAAAGAGAGAGAGAGAGAGAATGGGCACACCAGGGCCTGTAGCCACTGCAAATAAACTCCAGATACATGTGCCACCTTGTACATCTGGCTTTACATGGGTACTGGGGCACTGAACCTAGGTCCTTTGGCTTTTTGGCAAGCATCTTAACCACTAAGCCAGCTGTCCAGCCTCTTATTTATTCTTTTCAAATTTTTTTTTATTTGAAAGAGGCAGATAGAGAGACAAAGAAAATGGGCATGCCAGGACCTCTAGCTAAGGCAAACGAACTCCAGATGTATGAACCACCATGTGCATCTAGCTTATGTGGGTACCAGGAAATCAAAACTGAATCCTTAGGCTTTGTAGGCAAGTGCCTTAACTACTAAGCCATCTCTCCAGCCCCACTTTTATTTTTTTTTAATTATTATTATTATTATTATTATTATTATTATTATTATTTTGGTTTTTCGAGGTAGGGTCTCACTCTATCCCAGGCTGACCTGGAATTCACTCTATAGTTTCAGGGTGGCCTCAAACTCATGGTGATCCTCCTACCTCTGCTTCCTGAGTGCTGGGATTAAAGACGTGTGCCACCATGCCCAACCTTAATTTTTATTTTAAAAAATATTTTATTTATTTATTTAAGAGAGAGAAAGAGGAAGGGGGAGAGAAAGGGAGAGAGAGAATGGGCACACCAGGGCCTCTAGCCACTGCAAACGAACTCCAGATGCATGTGCCACCTTGTACATCTGGCTTTACATGGGTACTGGGGCACTGAACCTAGGTCCTTTGGCTTTCCTGGCAAGCACCTTAACCACTAAGCAAGCTGTCCAGCCTCTTATTTATTTTTTTTCAAATGTTTTATTTATTTGAGAGAGAGAGAGAAAGAGGCAGATAGAGAGACAAAGAGAATAGGCGTGCCAGGGCCTCTAGCTACTGCAATCGAACTCCAGATGTATGAACCACCATGTGCATCTGGCTTATGTGAGTACTGAGGAATCAAACCTGAGTCCTTAGGCTTTGTAGGCAAGTGCCTTAACCACTAAGCCATCTCTCCAGCCCCATTTTTTTATCATTATTATTATTATTATTATTATTATTATTATTATTATGGTTTTTGGAGGTAGGGTCTCACTCTAGCTCAGGCTGACCTGGAATTCACTCTATAGTCTCAGAGTGGCCTCAAACTCACAGTGATCCTCCTACTTCTGCCTCCAGAGTACTGGGATTAAAGGTGTGCGCCACCACTTCTGGCTCCCCTTTTATTTTTTTACACCATGTTCTACCATATATATAGCCAAAGGTGGCTTTGAATTTGTGATCCTCCTGCTTCAGCGTCTCAAGTGCAAGGATTGTAGGCATTCACCACAATACCCACCTCAGGAGGAATGACTTCTGAGGGACCTTAGTGTCTCTGGGCCCTGGTTCACTATAAGAGGGAGTGTTATGATTTGAATAGGAAATCTGCACCACAGGCTCATGCCCAGCTGGGGGTGTTCTTTGGGAGAGTTTGAAACATTAGCTGCAACCTAGCTGGAGGAAGTAGGTCACTGGGGCCTGTCTTTGTCTCTACTATCTGTCTGCTATGAGGTGAACATGCTTTACTCTACCACATGCCTTCTACCATCATATTCAGCTTCATCTCAGGCCCATAGCAAAGCAGACAGCCCAGCATGGACTGAAACCTGAAACCATGAGCCAAAATAAATCTTTCCAGCAAGGCCTCAACGACATATAAATTCAAAGCCAGCTTGGGCTACAAGAGACCCTGTCTCAAAACAAAGAAAAAAAATCTAAATTAAAAAAATTTTTTTAAATTTTATTGACAACTTCTATACTTACATACAAAAAATGCATGATATTTCCCTCCCCTGCCCCCATACCCCTTTAGAACTCCAATCTCTATCATATCCCTTCCCTCTCTCCATTAGTCTCTCTTTTAATTTGATGTCATCATCTTTTTCTTCTATTATGAGGGTCTTGTGAAGGTATTGCTAGGCACTGCAAGGTCATGGATATCAAGGCCAATTTCTGTCTGGACAGTTGCATTGTAAGGAGTCGTACCCTTCCTTTGGCTCTTCCATTCTATCCGCCCCCCTCTTCCGCAATGGACCCTGAGCCTTGGAGGGTGTGACAGAGGTGTTTCAGTGCTGGGTACTCCTCTATCCCTTCTTCTCAGCATTATGTTGCCTTTTTGGTCATCCCAGTGGTCATCGCCATCTGAAAAGAGAAGCTTCTTTAACCAGAAGTGAGAGTAGCATTAATATGTGAATATGAACATTAAGCATAGTGCTTTCAGGGCAGCTTGGTGGGAATAATATATACATTTAGCCAGACAAGAACAGGCTTTATACCCCTAAGGCTCATGACCTCCCCTGCCACAGACTTTTGCTTAGGTTTTTCAGTAACAGGTATGTATTTCCTCCCATAGAGAGGGCCTTTAGTCCAATTATGGAGCAGTTGGTTACCCTAAGAGCAGACATGCCACTATTGTACCCGTTCAGTCATTTGGCCTGTATGGCCAAACTTGAATATTCAGTGTCCACTGTTTTCACTGCTGATGACTTCTGTGTCCCATATGGCTGCATGCAGTGCAGCTTTTTCCAGTTTTCTGTTGGCTGGTCTATAGGGAGAAGGTTTTCTGCTCAGCACCAGCTTGCTTTCTCAGTGACCTTGCCTCTCAGGCAAGAGATGTCTTCAGCAATAGGGTCTTACTATCTGTTTCTCAAGGGAAACCAAGGGCTTGAGGCATCCAGGACCTCCTTGGCCAACAACTCACTGGAAGGTATTCCATCCCAGACACTGAAAATTTTCTTGTAACAGTCTACAGCTTCTAGATGTGCCATTATCCAAAAAAGTAGGTTTCTATATGTCTTATTCATAATATCTTGAATTTTGATCAACATACAAACCAGGCACAGGTTAGGGGAGAAAGGGATTTATTTCCAGCATACAGATCCAGGAAAAGTTCCATCAATGGCAGAAAGAAGCTGCTTCCATATATCCAAGCAGAGAGAAACAACCAAACCTGTAAAAACTAAAAAAGACAAATGACACCTGTGTGTGATATGGACTGTCTTCTCAAGACAGTATAAAGAGCTGTCATTTTCAGTCAGCTAGCCTATGGGGTGGGCCCATGGACTGGCTTTACAGAAGGGTGGCCCTGCCCAACTTTTTTGTTTGTTTGTTTTTCTTTTTCTTTTTTTTTTTGGTTTTGCAAAGTAGGGTTTCACTCTGGTCCAGACTGACCTGGAGTTAACTATGTAGTTCCAGGGTGCCCTTGAACTCTCAGCGATCCTCCTACCTCTGCCTCCCGAGTGCTGGGATTAAAGGCGTGCGCCACCATGCCCGGCTACACCCAGCTTTTTGTGTGGGTTCTGGGGACTTGAACTTGGGTGGTCTCAGGACCTCGTGCTTACGTCATAAGTGCTCTTAACTGCTGAGCTATCTCCCTAGCCCTTCACCTTACTTTTTGAAACAGGATCTCTCACTGAATCTGGCCCTCACCAATTTGGCTAGACTAACCAACCAACAAAGCCCAGGGATTCTCCTGTGTCTTTCCACAGTGCTGGGATTATAGACATGCACCACTATGTCTGGTTTTTATGTGGGTGTTGGAAGGTGAACTCGGGTCTCCATGCTTGCACAGCAAACACTTGACCCACTGAGCCATCTTCTCTCTGGACTGGGTCTGTCTCTAGGGACACCCTTCACAAGTGCCAGCCCTGCCAGCAAATGAGGTATTGTTATTTTTTCTAACAAAGTAATGGTACTTTTATTTATTTATTTATTTATTTATTTATTTATTTATTTATTTATTTGAGAGAGGGAAAGAGACAGAGAGAGAGAGAGAGAGAGAGAATGGGCGTGCCAGGGTGTCCAGCCACTGCAAATGAACTCCAGACACATGCGCCACCTTCGTCATCTGGCTTATGTAGGTCCTGGGGAATCGAACCTAGGTCCTTTGGCTTTGCAAGCAAATGCCTTAACTGCTAAGCCATATCTCCAGCCCTAATTTTTTTGGGGGGGTGGTTTTTGAGGTAGGGTCTCACTTTAATCCAGGCTGCCCTGGAATTCACTAGGTAGTCTCAGGGTGGCCTTGAACTCATGGTGATCCTCCTACCTCTGCCTCCTGAGTGCTGGGATTAAAGGTGTGCGCCACCCCACCTGGCTCAAGGTAAGGTTCTTCACCAAGTCCTAAGGGACTTGAGTAGATGATGCCCCAAGTCTCAGGCTCTGAGGGTCCCAGACTCTGTAGAGCCTTTCATGGGACCATGCAGCTGAAGGAAAGGGCAAATCATTCTTTTCTTTTCCTTTTCTCTCTTCTTTCTTTTCCTTCCCTTCCTCTCCCCCTTTCTTTCCTTTCCTCTTCTCCCTTTCCTCCCTCCCTCTCTCTTCCTCTTTCTTTCTTTCTTTCTCTTTCTTTCTTTCTTTTGAATAGCTGTAGCCATGGTTGGCCTGGTACTTGCTATGTAGCTGAAGGTAACCTCCAACTCAGCAATCCTCCTGTCTCAGCTTCTCAAATACTGAGATTACAGACATGTGCTACCAGCTCTTGCCCCACTCCACATGGGGAAATGAACCTCATGCTTTTAATGGAAGCACTATATCACTGAGTTATATCCTCAGCCCAGGCTGACTTGGAAATCACTCTATAGTTCCAGGATGAGCCTGGCCTCAAACTCACAGTGATCCTTCTACTTCAGCCTTCTGAGTGCTGGGGTTAAAGGCATGCGCCATCATGCCCAGTTTAAATATTTTTATTTATTTTTTTAAAGTATGTGCGAGAACCAGGAAAAAGAAAAAGGAAAAAAGAAACACAAAAGGGCCGAGTATGGTGGCACACACCTGTAATCCCAGCACTCAGGAGGCAGAGGTAGGAGGATTGCCATGAGTTTGAGGCCACCCTGAGACTACAGAGTGAATTCCAGGTCAGTCTGGACTAGAGTGAGAACACCAGGGCCTCTTGCCACTGTAAAAAGAACTCCAGATGCATGTACACTTTGTGTGTCTGGCTTTACATGGGTACTGTGGAATCGAACCCCAGTCTTGCAGGCTTTGCAAGCAACTGACTTTAACTGTTCAGCCATATATGTGTGATGTATGTGCATGTTTCTGTGCATATTTGCATTTGTGAATGCACATGTGTGTGGGTGTCTTCCTCCATTTTTCTCCCCTTTAATTGCTGAGGCAGGGTTTCTCACTTAAATCAATCTCGTCTCTCTCTTCTCTCCTCCTCCCTCACTCTCTCCCCTGGTGGTTGTCTCTCAGGAGAGCTCTAGATCATTCAAAGACCTAGGAAGAAATGTAACCTTAAAGTCCGACACCAAATTGGGAAGCAACATCTGCATTCAGGTCCAAGTCAGGTTATTTTTTTCTTTGGTTTCTTGAGGTAGGGTCTTGCTCTAACCTAGGCTGACCTGGAATTCACTATATAGTCCCAAGGTGGCTTCAAACACACAGCAATCCTCCTACCTCTGCCTTCCAAGTGCTGGGATTAAAGGATGCGCCACCATGCCAGGGTTTCTTTCTTTCTTTTTTTTTTTAATTTATTTGAGAGAGAGAGGGGCAGATAGAGAATGGACACACCAGAGCCTCCAGCCACTGCAAACAAACTCCAGATGCATGTACCACCTTGTGCATCTGGCTTATGTGGATACTGGGGAATTGAACCTAGGTCCTTTGGCTTTGCAGGCAAGCACCTTAACCACTAAGCCATCTCTCCAGCCCTTCTTTTCTTTGTCTCTCTCTCTCTGTGTGTGTGTGTGTGTGTGTGTGTGTGTGTGTGTGTTTGAGGCAGGGTCTTGCTCTAGCCCAGGCTGATCTGGAATTCACTCTGTAGTCTCAGGTTAGCCTCAAACTCACAGTCACTCTCCTAGATCTGCCTCCTGAGTCATATGGGCCACCACACCTGGCTACATTTATTTTTAGAGTCAGGTATTGTTATTTTTTCTAACAAAGTAATGGTACTTTTATTTATTTATTTATTTATTTATTTATTTATTTATTTATTTATTTATTTGGAGAGGGGAAAGAGACAGAGAGAGAGAGAGAATGGGCGCGTGCCAGGGTCTCCAGCCACTGCAAATGAACTCCAGACACCACACCTGGCTACATTTATTTTTAGAGTCAGGTATTGTTATTTTTTCTAACAAAGTAATGGTACTTTTATTTATTTATTTATTTATTTATTTATTTATTTATTTATTTATTTGAGAGGGGGAAAGAGACAGAGAGAGAGAGAGAATGGGCGTGCCAGGGTCTCCAGCCACTGCAAATGAACTCCAGACACATGCGCCACCTTCGTCATCTGGCTTATGTAGGTCCTGGGGAATCGAACCTAGGTCCTTTGGCTTTGCAAGCAAATGCCTTAACTGCTAAGCCATATCTCCAGCCCTAATTTTTTTGGGGGGGTGGTTTTTGAGGTAGGGTCTCACTTTAATCCAGGCTGACCTGGAATTCACTAGGTAGTCTCAGGGTGGCCTTGAACTCATGGTGATCCTCCTACCTCTGCCTCCTCAGTGCTGGGATTAAAGGTGTGCGCCACCCCACCTGGCTCAAGGTAAGGTTCTTCACCAAGTCCTAAGGGACTTGAGTAGATGATGCCCCAAGTCTCAGGCTCTGAGGGTCCCAGACTCTGTAGAGCCTTTCATGGGACCATGCAGCTGAAGGAAAGGGCAAATCATTCTTTTCTTTTCCTTTTCTCTCTTCTTTCTTTTCCTTCCCTTCCTCTCCCCCTTTCTTTCCTTTCCTCTTCTCCCTTTCCTCCCTCCCTCTCTCTTCCTCTTTCTTTCCTTCCTTCTTTCTTTCTTTCTCTTTCTTTCTTTCTTTTGAATAACTATGTAGCCATGGTTGGCCTGGTACTTGCTATGTAGCTGAAGGTAACCTCCAACTCAGCAATCCTCCTGTCTCAGCTTCTCAAATACTGAGATTACAGACATGTGCTACCAGCTCTTGCCCCACTCCACATGGGGAAATGAACCTCATGCTTTTAATGGAAGCACTATATCACTGAGTTATATCCTCAGCCCAGGCTGACTTGGAAATCACTCTATAGTTCCAGGATGAGCCTGGCCTCAAACTCACAGTGATCCTTCTACTTCAGCCTTCTGAGTGCTGGGGTTAAAGGCATGCGCCATCATGCCCAGTTTAAATATTTTTATTTATTTTTTTAAAGTATGTGCGAGAGAACCAGGAAAAAGAAAAAGGAAAAAAAGAAACACAAAAAGGGCCGAGTATGGTGGCACACACCTGTAATCCCAGCACTCAGGAGGCAGAGGTAGGAGGATTGCCATGAGTTTGAGGCCACCCTGAGACTACAGAGTGAATTCCAGGTCAGTCTGGACTAGAGTGAGAACACCAGGGCCTCTTGCCACTGTAAAAGAACTCCAGATGCATGTACACTTTGTGTGTCTGGCTTTACATGGGTACTGTGGAATCGAACCCCAGTCTTGCAGGCTTTGCAAGCAACTGACTTTAACTGTTCAGCCATCTCTCTGGTTCTCCCCACCCTTTTTCATTTTTGGTTTTTCAAGGTAGGGTCTCACTCTAGCTCAGGCTGACTTGGAATTCTCTCTGCAGTCTCAGGGTGGCCTTGAACTCAAGGCGATCCTCCTACCTCTGCCTCCCTAGTGCTGGGATTAAAGGCATACGCCACCACGCCCGGCTCAAAAATATTAAAAATAAATAAATAAAAGAAGCCGGGCATGATATTAAAAATGAATAAATAAAAGAAGCTGGGCATGATATTAAAAATAAGTAAATAAAAGAAGCCGGGCATGATATTAAAAACAAATAAAAGAAGCCAGGCGTGATATTAAAAATAAGTAAAAGAAGCCAGGCATGATATTAAAAATAAATAAAAGAAGCCGGGCGTGATATTAAAAATAAATAAATAAAAGAAGCTGGGCGTGGTGGTGCACGTGTTTAATCCCAGCACTAGGGAGGCAGAGGTAGGAGGATCGCCTTGAGTTCAAGGCCACCCTGAGACTGCAGAGTGAATTCCAGGTCAACCTGAGCTAGAATGAGACCCTACCTTGAAAAACCAAAGAAAAAAGGTTTTTTATTTGCAAGGGAAGATATATATATATTGGAGAGAGAGAGAGCACACCAGGATTTCTTGCCATTTCAAACAAACTCCAGACCCATGTGCCACTTTGTGCATCTGGCTTTATGTGGGTACTGAGGCAAGCACCTTAACTGCTAAGCCATCTCTCCAGCCTTCTTTTCTAAATTTTTTTCCTTTCTCTCTCTCTGCTTCTTTCTCTCTCAAAATAAATAAATAATTATAAAATGTAAACTTTTTTTTATTAATTTGCAAGCAGAGAGAAAGAAAGAAAATGGGTATGCCAGGGCCTCTTGCCACTACAAATGAACTCCAAATGCAAGCCCCACTTTGTGCATCTGGGTTTATGTGGACACTGGGGAATTGAACTCAGGTCATCAAGCCCTGCAAGCAAGCACCCTCAGATGCTGAGCTATCAATCATTCCAGCTCAGCCTGACTTACTTTCTAATCACAACCAAGCCCCGTCAAAGGGCCTAAGTGAGCCTAGGTCACTTAAATTCACAGGTCCCAGCACCATCTAGTGGTGAGCGCACAGGTACAAAAATACTAAGCAGATTCCTTCTGGACTGTGGGGTAAACCAATTTACTTCCCATTTTAAGATTGGCAATCATTCAAGAAACACCATGAGTAAGACAAGTGAATTCCAGGTCAGCCTGGACTAGAGTGAGACCCTACCTCGAAAAACAAAAAACAAACAAAGATTGGCAATCATTCAAGAAACTTAACAACACCTAAAAATTTGAAATAATAAAAACATTTTAAGTGTTTTTCTTTCTATTTTTGCCCATTCACTAAATTATTAATGAAATTCAGGCACAAAGCTAAGTGTTGCATTTCAAAGAAGTCTAGTTTTCTTCAGGGATTGGATTTGAGAACTCAAGTGGTGTGAGAGAGACAAAAAAGTACAGGCACAACAGAAAAAAGGACGGGGGAGGGCGTTGGGAGTTGTTGGGAGTTGCAAGCACAAGGGTATAAGTCTGATGCCTAGAACCTATGTAAAAAAAAAAAAAAAAAAAAAAAAAGTTGAAGGCTGGAGAAATGGCTTAGTGGTTAAGGCATTTGCCTGCAAAGCCAAAGAATCCTTGTTCAATTCTCCAGGACCCACATAAGCCAGATGCACAAGGGGGCGCATGTGTCTGGAGTTCGTTTTCAGTGGCTGGAAGTCCTGGCACGCCCATTCTCTCTCTCTCTCTTTTGCCTTTCTCTCTCTTAAATAAATAAAATATATTTTAAAAATTATTTTTAAAAAGTTGGGCTGGAGAGATTGCTTAGTGGTTAAGGCACTTGCTTGTGAAGCCCAAGAACTCAGGTTCAATTCCCCAGTACCCATATAAGCCAGCTGCACTAGGTGGCACATGCATCTGAAGTTCACTTGCAGTGACTAGATACCCTGGTATGCCCAATCTCTCTTTCTCTCTCTTCTCTCAATAAGTAAATAAATAAATTTTGTTTTGTTTTGTTTTGTTTTTCGAGGTAGGGTCTCTTTCTAGCCCAGACTGACCTGGAATTCACTACGTAGTCTCAAATTAGCCTGGAACTCACTGCAATCCTCCTACCTCTGTCTCCCAAGTGCTGGGATCAAAGGCGTGCGCCACCACACCTGGCTTTAAATACAATTTTTTTTTAAGTTGGGTATGGTAGCACACACTTGTTATCATAGCAATGGGGGAACAGACAGGAGGATCCCTGGGCTGTCTGGCCCCTTGGCCAGTCTAGCCTTATCGATGAACTCTAAAGCCAGTGAGAGACTCTTGTCTCCCTTCCCAATACTGACCAGGCCCAACCCTGCTTGGCTTCCGAGATCACACAAGATCGGGTGCATTTAGGCTGGTATGGCTGTAGACAGACCCTGTCTCAAAAAAGGTTGCCAGAGCCTGAGGATAACACCTCTAGCCTCTAAATGTGCACGTACACATGGACAGTGGCACACCAAGAAGGCTCATTCTCCTGGGGAAGGAAAGGCTCTGTCAAAGAGCTAGAGTGCTCACAGAATGAGTGTTTGAGAGAAGAGAAGGCTCTTTCAGGATAACTGGAGAGGTAATTAGGGGACTTAAGATTCTAAGTTCAGAACTTTCTACAGCTGAGCAGGACAGGTGCTAGGAGGTACATTTTGATAATGAAAGACAGATATAACCAGGTGTGGTGGCACACACCTTTCATCCCAGCACTTGGGAACCAGAGATAGCAGGATCATGTTGAGTTTGAGGCCAGCTTGGATCTACAGAGTGAGTGCCAGGTTAGCCTGGGCTAGAGTGAGACCCTATCTTGGAAAAAAAAATCAGATAGGGGCTGGAGAGATGGCTCAAGTATTAAGTGCTTGCCTGCAAAGCCTAACAACACAAGTTCAATTCCCCAGTACCTACAGCTATAATGCATAAAGTGGCACATGTACCTGGAATTTGTTTGCAGTGGCTGGAGGCCTTGGTGCGCCCATTCTCTCTGTCTCTCTCTCTGCTTGCAAATAAATAAATAAAATACTTTAAAAAAATCAAAGCCAGGCATGGTGGCACACCCCTTTAATCCCAGCACTTGGGAGGCAGAGGCAGGAGGATCACTGTGAGACTACTTAGTGAATTCCAGGTCAGCCTGGGCTAGAATAAAACCCTACCTTGATAAACCAAAGGGTAAAAAATCAGGACAAACAAACAAAAAGAAATTAGGGGGCTGCGTGTGGTGGTACATGCCTTTAATCCCAGCACTCGGGAGGCAGAGATAGGAAGATTGCCGTGAGTTCGAGGCCTCCCTGAGACTACATGGTGAATTCCAGGTCAGCCTGAGCTAGAGTGAGACCCTACCTTGAAACACCAAAAAGAAGAAAGAAAGAAGAAAGAAAGAAAGAAAGAAAGAAAGAAAGAAAGAAAGAAAGAAAGAAAGAAAGAAAAAAGGAAGATGGACGAAATTAGGGGGCTGGGAAGATGGCTCAGCAGTTAAAGGTGCTTGCTTAAAAAGGCCTTGGACCCTGGTTCAATTCCCAAACTGTCCACCTAAACCAGATGCAAAAGGAAATTAAGGGCTGGGACTATCAGTTGGTAGAGTGCTTGCTCATATGCCTGCAACCCTGGGTTTGATCCCTGGTACCACATAAACCAGGGTGGTAGGATATACCTATAATCCTGGGAAGGTAGATTAAAGGAGGATCTGAAGTTCAAAGTCATGCTTGGCTAGATGAGACCCTATCTAAAAGAGAGAGACAAGGAGTTCTGGGCTTAGGTGGCACATGCTGTAATCCCAGCACTCAGGAAGTAAATTCAAGGTTGGTCTGCATAATGAGTTGGAGGCCAATCTGGGCTACAAGAGACCATGTATAAAGGGGGCGGGCTGGAGAGATGGCTCAGCGGTTAAGGCACTTGCCTACAAAGTCTAATGACCCAAGTTTGATTTCTCAGTAACCATGTAAAGCCAGATGCACAAAGTGGCACATACATCTTGAGTCTGTTTTCAGTGGCTGGAGGTCCTGCACACCCATTCTCTCTGTCTTGTCTCTTCTCTCAGTGCTTGCCAATAAATGAATAAAAATTTTTTTAAAAAAATCCATGTGGCTCAGGGAATTTTGCAGAAGAGGGGGCGGATTGTTAAGAGCCACAAGTTGGGACATTTTCCATAGAGACATTGCCACTCCCCCATAATTGACTGCTGGCCCCATAATGCATGACCCACAATTCCCATAGGGTTGAACTGCATCCCTAACGAGGAAGGCCTCTTCAGAAAAGGGGCAGGGAGGAGAGAAGGATGGTACCAATGTGTTGTTTGCATACTAAATATGTCTGAATCTAATAAAAATAAAATAAAAACTGTACATGGTGGTGCATGCCTTTAATCCCAGCACTCTGAAGGCAGAGGTAGGAGGATCACAATGAATTCCAGGCCAGCTTGGGCTAGAGCAAGACTCTTCAGAGAGAGGGAGAGAGAGAGAAGAAAGTGATTAGGACACAAACACAGAGAGTATCAAGTGTGGTTGTTTGAGTGTATATTCCCCCATAGACTCAGGTGCATTTTTAAAAATGTTTATTTATTTTGAGAGAGAATGGGTGTGTGAGGGCCTTCAGCCACTGCAAACAAACTCCAGACGCATGTGCCACCTTGTGCATCTGGTTTATATGGGTCCTGGGGAATTGAACCTGGGTCATTAGACTTTGCAGGTAAGAGCTTTAACTGCTAAACTATCTCTACCGCCCCCAGACTCCGGAGTTTTATTAAACTTGTAACTTGGGTCTCTAGCTGCCTGGCTGGAGGAGGTGTCCCTGGGGGAAGACCCTGGGATCCAGCCCAAAGGTGTGTTTGGGGGGGGCATATCTGAATTTTAGCCCAAATGTATGCATAGAGGTTTGAACTCTGGGGGATCCTGCTTGCTGCTTTTTGGTGTTTGCTGACTGCTGGTGGTCTCTCTCTCTCTCCCTGGATCTGTTAAAGGGGGCCAACTTCCGCCATTGATGGAACTTTTCCTGGATATGTAAAACTGAAATAAATCCCATTCCTCCCACAAACTGTGGTTGGCTGGATGTTCATCCAAGCAACCTTCCTCTCCTTTGGGGCTGAGCAAGAACACATACACACTTTCACTCAGCTTCCACAGGAACATGGGCTGGCAGGTACGTGGAGATGGGTCATGTCCATCGTTACTGTAACTCAACAGTAGGCTGGTGTCAAGGGCAGCAATGGCAATAGTAACCACAGAAGGAAGGTTACTCTCCCCAGACAGTCCCTTGCTGGATGGAGTCAGGTGTAGCTCTGTTGTCTTCCTTACCTTGGTTCCAGGCCCTTTCTTACACTTTGCTATCACAAGGACGAGTGGATTTATGGACAGTGTTTATTCTTTGTGAAGGCAAATAATACACTGCACCAAGTTACTGCACATGATATGAAGGACATTCCACAAGTAGGTATGGCAAGAGTTACAAAAGTGTCTGCTTATTCATTTACATGTCCAGTAACAAGCAAAGGAAACCTCAACTGAAACCCAGCTGGCTAGAAGTAATGCACAATGTTAACACCATGCTCATAGAGGGCAGAAATGCTCAGTGACCCTGTGTGTCCAAAGTCAGCTGCCTCTTGAGAACAGATCAAATTTACTTAAGCACATGGAATGTTCTCAAGACTACATGCTTATTTTGCACAGACATAGAAGGAACCTAAGGGGAACTTCATAATTTAAAGTAAAGATAGTTTATTGCATATATTACAGGGCAGCAGCAATGGAGCAGTAACTAGAGTATCACCTGTTGAAACTTCACAAAATTAACAAGCAAAAAAAAAAAAAAAACAATGACTTATATGACTTCACAGCGTTTACCGTGGTGTTTGCTGCATCCCAAGACTTGACCAGTGAGTTAAGTACGAAGAAGGAAATTCTTCAGTGAAATGAATGGCAGAACTTTCTTCCTCATCTGCTCTGAGGGAGAGGCTATGTGGGGTGATGGGAGCTCACAATATGAAATGCCTCTCCTCTTTCATTCTTCCTATCTATACCAACGTGACATTCTAGACTGAACAGCACTAGACCCAAGCTTACAGAAAGGTGATCCGAGCTACAGTTCTTGGTCTCTACAGGATATTCTGGCAGAAATCTTTAGAAAGAGATGCTAAAAATATCTACCCCTCCTCTTGTAACCTCTGTCCTTGAAAAACAGAAAAACAAGGAAGCAGATACATTTGCAAAGGGTTAGGATATTAAGTGCATCCAAAGCTCATGGAAAATTTCCTTTAAGGCCAGGTGTGGTGGTGTACACCTTTAATCCTAGCACTTGAGAGGCCGAGGTAGGAGGATTACTATGAGTTCGAGGCCACTCTGAGTTTAGAGTGAATTCCAGGTCACCCTGGACAAGAGCAGGACCCTACATTGAAAAACCAAAGAGAAACATCTCTGATGTTTATGGCAAAAGAGAAGGCAGAAATCTGGGCTGGAGAGAGATGGCTCAGCAGTTAAGAGGCTAGCCTGAAAAGCCTAATGACCTGAATTTAATTCCCCAGTACCCATATAAAAGCAGATGCACACAGTGGTGCATGTGTCTGGAGTTCATTTGCAGCAGCTGGAGGCCCTGGTGTGCCCGTCTCTCTCTCAGTGCCTGTAAATAAATAAATTTTTTAAAAATTACTTGAGAATGAATGTGTTTGCTAGAGCCTCCAGCTGCTGCAAATGAACTCCAGACACATGCGCCATCTAGTGTACTTGACTTACGTGGGTCCTGGGGAATTGAACTTGGGACCTTTGGTTTTGTAGGCAAGTGCCATAACCACTAAGCCATCTCTCCAGCCCCCAAGTACACATTTAGCCATCAAAAAAAGCTTCCACTGGGCCTGGTGGCACATTCCTTTAATCCTAGCACTTGGGAGGCAGAGGTAGGAGGATCACTGTAAATTCAAGGCCAGCCTGGAACTAGAGTGAGTTCCAGGTCAGCCTGAACTAGACTGAGCCCCGACCTTAAAAAAAGGTTTCCCCGAAAATATCCCTAATGGGTTATCTTTTCTTTTTCAACACATATGACTAAAGCTTTAGGTAAGATATTAAAGGATTAATCTAGCAGAGGAAGCCAAAAGCCTGATGCACAAGGTGGCACAAGTGTCTGGAGTTTGTTTGCAGTGGCTAGAGGAACTGGTATGCCCATTTTCTAACAAATAAATATTTTAAAAAATTTTTTCGGGCTGGAGAGATGGCTTAGCGGTTAAGGCGCCTGCCTCCTAAGCCTAAGAACGCTGGTTCCAATCTCCAGCGGTTCCAATCTCCAGGTCCCACAGTTAGCCAGATGCAAAGTGATGCAAGGGTGCAATGTCGCACTTGACCACGAGGGGGCGCACGCATCTGGATATCGTTGGCAGCAGCTGAAAGACTGCTGGCCCGCCCATCTCTCTGTGTCTTCCTCTCCCTCTCTCTCTTTCTCCAAAAAAAAAAAAAAAAAAAAAAATTTAAGCAGGAAGTGGTGGCACACGTCTTTAATACCAGCACTCGGGAGGCAGAGGTAGGAGGATTGACATCAGTTCGAGGCCACCCTGAGGACAGAATGAATTCCAGGTCAGTCTGGGCTAGAGTGAGACTCTACCTCTAAAAACATAAAAACCAAAAAAAAAAAAAAAAATTTTTTTATAAAAAAGAGCCGGACGTGGTGGCGCACACCTTTAATCCCAGCATTCAGGAGGCAGAGATAGGAGGATCGCAGTGAGTTCGAGGCCACCCTGAGAGTAAGTAGTTAATTCCAGGTCAGCCTGGGCCAGCGTGAGACCCTCGAAAAAAACATTTTTTTTAAGAAGGCAAAAGAGGACTGGAGAGATGGCTTAGTGGTTAAGGTGCATGCCTGTGAAGCCTAAGGTATCAGGTTCGATTCTCCAGGTCCCACATAAACCAGATGCACATGGTGGCGCATGCATCTGGAGTTCATTTGCAGTGGCTGGAAGCCCTGGCATGCCCATTCTCTCTAATAAATAAAAATAAAAATTTTTAAAAATAAATAAGAGAAAGAAGGCAAAAGAAAAGAAAGGCAGAGTTGAATCTTCCACGGCCACATCTCATCGAGGCCACTTGTAGAAATTCACTGGCTCGCGATTGTGGAGTATAAGTCATACTCCATGCAGGCTGTGGGATAAATGGCATCATGACACAGAGGTCCGTGGGTTGTTATCTAATTAGGAGAAAGAATGGGAACTTAAGAGCGTGGTCCAAGGTGTAGGTAGTGGCTGCAACATTTAGATTGCCATCCATCGCAAATTCATACCAGAGACAGTGATGAGTTCTGTAAAGGAGAGAAGACTAAGGGATGCGCTAGTGGGGTGGGAGGTGGAGGATGGGCAATGTTTCTGCAGCTCGAGCTCATGACTCCTCTTCCTAGGAGCCGGGACAAACGGGGACCGTGCAGGGAGTCCCTCCTGTTAAATGTGCCGGCGCTCGAGAGGCCGAGGTAGGAGGACCTCTGCGAGTCCGAGGCTACACAGTGAGCTCATTAGCCTGGATTAGAGTGAGACCCTACCTAGAAAAACACAAGTGAAAACCCAGTATGTGAAGCCGGCCGGCTCGGCCTCCGCGGCGTGGCCAGGCCCGCTTTCCGAGCCGCCGAGCACGAGCCTCGCCGCCGGAGGCCCCGAGCGACGTGGCGGAGCAGCGCGGCCACGGGTCCGAGAAGCCTTCGTGCTGGGACTGGCCGCAGGGCTCGAGGACCCGGCTCTGCGCACACCGCTCACGCCGAGCTCCAAGGTGAAAGCCGCGGCCCCGGGTCAGTCACCGTGCCGGCGGAGGAAGAGCGCCAGGGCCCTCGCGAGACGCAAACAAGCCCACGCGCGGGGCGGGGCCGCCGCGGTGACGTCACGACGCGCTGGCGCGCGCCGACAGTACCCTTGCTGCGGGCCGTAAAGCGCGGAAGGTCGCGGGCTCTGGAGGTCCCGGAACTTTTTAGCTCTTCGGCCTCGCCCCCTCCCCATGTCCTCTGTCCACCTTGCGGCGGGCTGTGACCCTCCGCAGCCGCGGTGCGACTCGTCGCCTCCGTCGGGGCGCTACTGAGCGCGGAGACCGTGGGACCTGCGAGGTAAGGAGACGGCAGCGCCCGGGGCGGCTCTGACCTGCTCGTCCGCGCGGCCTTGGAGTCCCGAGGACTGTGTTCCTCAAACCCCGGCCCTTCGCCCTGTGCTCTCCCAGGTTCTACGAGGAGGTGCGGTTGGACTCCGGAATTCCCATACAGGGCGTTGTGGGGGCCTCGAGGACCGGGGGGCCACTGGGTCTGCGCGCTGGCTCTGCCGGCGGTCCCCCGGCTCAGTCCGGATGCTGGGGCGGCGCGGGGACCTCGCTGCCGGCCGCTCCTCCGACCTACAGTCATTCATTCCCCGGCCGCAGTGCCAGCTGCGCTTCCTTTAGCTGCTCCTCCGTCTCCGCAGGTGGAACGGTGGTTTTCCCGCCTTGACGTGCGGCGCACCCGTGCCCAGTGTTAAACGCCGCTGGATGTCACCCGGCAAAATCTAAGCCAGGGCAGTGGGTGACTGTAGGGGACTGTTGTGTATGACACTTAAGACTCGAGCCTGCAGCTTGCAAGCCCACTTTGCGAGTGCATGGAAGCATCATATACATCGATGGCAGAGGGCGGGGACGAGGAGGCAGCCCCGAGGGTTCACGTTCTCAGCCTCTGTCCATCATCTGGTGTGCCCTTGTTGAAAAATAAGCCCCCTGACCAGCAAATCGGAATGTCCAGAGGCGGAGTCTGCGTTCAAACAATGTCCCTCGAGATTCCACTGAGACACGCGTGGGAAATGTGTTCACGCACTTGTACTAAGATTTTCTTCTGACCAGCAACCCACCTGTGGTCAATGCTGTATTTAGGGAAAACTCAGGAGTTGTGTTAGAGCTGTCACTTTTTTTAAAAGAGAAATCACTTCTTTTTAAATATTTCATTATATTTATTTATAAACTGAAAGATACAGAACCAGAAATGGAGTATGGATGTGCCTGGGACATTAACAACTGCAAACGAACATCAGATGCATATACCACTTTGTCCATCTGGCTTCCTGGGGAATCAAACCTGGGTCTATTGACTTTGCAGGCAAATGCCTTAACAGCAAAGCCAACTCTTCAGAACCCCTGTTTTTGCTTTTCTTTTTTGAAACGGAATCTTTTTTTTTTTTTTTATTTTTCGAGGTAGGGTCTCACTCTAGCCCAGGCTGACCTGGAATTCAGTCTGTATTCTCAGGGTGGCCTCGAATCCATGGCGATCCTCCTACCTCTGCCTCCTGAGTGCTGGTATTAAAGGTGTGTGCACCACGCCTAACTGAAACGAGGTCTTAATGCTGTAGTACAGGCTCACCTGGAACTCATTTATTTATTTGCGAGCGACAGACAGAGGCTGAGAGAGAGAGAGAGAATGGGTGCACCAGGGCCTTCAGCCACTGCAAACGAACTCCAGATGCATGCGCCACCTTGTGCATCTGGCTTATGTGGGTACTGGGGAATGGCACCTCGAACTGAGGTCCTTAGGCTTCACAGGCAAGTGCCTAACTGCTAAGCCATCTTTCCAGCCCACTATTTTTATTTTAATTTTTTTATTGACAACTTCCATAACTACAGATAGTATCCCATGGTAGAACTTTTTGTTGTTTTAATATTTTTATTTGTCAGTAGAGAGGAGGGAAAGAATAGATATGAATGGGTATCAGGCAAGTTCCAGATGTATGAGTCACTTTGCATATCTAGGCTCTTAAGTGGCTTTTGGGGAATTGAACCCTGGGCCAGAAGGTTTTACAAGCAAGTGTCTTATATCATTGAGCTAGCTCAGTCCTCCCACCTAGAATTTTTCTTTTTTGAGGCAGGATTTCCCTCTCTAGCCCAGGCCACCTGGAATTCACTATGTAGTCTCAGGATGACTTTGAACTCACAGTGATCTCTGCCTCCTGAGTGCTGGGATTGAAGATGTGCACCACCACACCCGACTTGGAACTTGTTTTTTTTTTTTTTTTTTTTTTTTTTTTTAATGAGAGAGAGAGAGAGAGAGAATGGGCACACCAGGGCCTTCAGCCACTGCAGACATACTCCAGACACGTGTGCCACCTTGTGTATCTGGCTTACGTGAGCCCTGGGGAATCGAACTTGTGTTTTTTGGCTCATCAGCCAAGTGTCTTAACTGTTAAGCCATCCCTCCAGCCCTTGGAACTTTTTTAAAGTTTTTATTTTTTATTTATTTATTAGAGACAGAAAGTGGGGAGGAATGCATGCACCACTGTGTGCATCTGGCTTTTGTGGGTATTGGGGAATCGAGCCTTGAACCGGGGTCCTTAGGCTTCACAGGCAAGCATTTAACTGCTAAGCCATCTCTTCAGCCCAAAAATAAAATATTTTTTTAAAATGTTCCAAGGGCTGGGGGCTGGAGAGATGGTTTAGCGGTTAAGGTGCCTGCCTCCTAAGCCTAAGAACGCTGGTTCCAATCTCCAGGTCCCACGTTTAGCCAGATGCAAAGGGGCGCAATACCGCAGTTGGCCACAAGGGGGCGCACACATCTGGATTTCGTTCGCAGCAGCTGACAGGCTGCTGGCGCACCCATCTCTATGTCTTCCTCTCCCTCTCTTTCTCTCTGTCTCTTTCCTACACCCCCCCCAAAAAATATTTTATTTTTATTTATTTTAGGGAGAGAAGAAAAAAAATGGGTACACCAGAGCCTCTGGCCACTGCAAATGAACTCCAGATGCATGTGTCACTATGTGCATCTGTCTTACATGGGATCTGGGGAATTGAACCTGGGTCCTGAGGCATTGCAGGCAAGCGCCTTAACCACTAAGCCATCTCTTCAATTCCAGTTTATGTAATGTTTACCTTAGTTTCCTAAAGTGTAGAACATAAATGATAACCCTATATGGTTTTGATTACCCTATATGATTTTGATTAGATTAGTTTAATATGTAGGCAGTACTCTTGTACATTGTAACCATCTATCAAAAGCTTTAACCAGCCAGGTGTGGTGGCACATGCCCTTAATCCCAGCACTTGGGAGGCAGAGGTAGGATTGCCATGAGTTCAAGGCCACCCTGAGACTACATAGTTAATTCCAGGTCAGCCTGGACCAGAGTGAAACCCTACCTCAAAAAAACAAAAAAAATAAAACTTTGACCTTGGGGCTGGAGAGATGGCTTAGTGGTTAAGGCGCTTGCCTGCAAAGCCAAAGGACCCTGGTTCAATTCCCCAGGGCCCACTTAAGCCGGATGCACAAAGTGGTGCATGCATCTGGAGTTTGTTTGCAGTGGCTAGAGGCCCCGGTGCTCCCATATTCTCTCTCTCTCTCTCTCTGACTCTCTCTGACTCTCTCAAATAAATGAAACTTAAAAAAAAAATTTTTTTTTTAAGCTTTGACTTTGCTGGGCATAGTGGCATTCACATTTAATCCCAGCATTAGGGAGGCAGAGGTAGGAGAATTGTTGTGAGTTCAAGGCCATAATGAATTCTAGGTCAGGCTGGGTCTGAGCTAGACTCTTTCTCCAAAAACCTTTCTCAGCCGGGCATGGTGGTGCACGCCTTTAATCCCAGTACTCGGGAGGCAGAGGTAGGAGGATTGGCATGAGTTTGAGGCCACCCTGAGACTACATAGTGAATTCCAGGTCAGCCTGGACTAGAGTGAGACCCTACCTTGAAAAAAAAAAAAAAAAAAAAAAAAAAAAACCTCTCTTAATAAACCTCTCTCAGCTTTTAGGGCATACTCCTTTCTCCATATCTGTAGCTAGGCCTCTCTTTCTGGACATTCTTCTCTAGTCTGCCACAGCATTCATTCAGTCCTGGCTTTAAATTCACTGTGCAGACTAGGGTGTCTCCAACTTGAGATCATCCTCCTTCAGCCTCTGGAATCCTGTGATTACAGATGTGCACTACCATGCCTGTTGGCGTTTCTACAAACAGTATATTTGTTTCTGTATCGTGTTGCCACTACCAGTCCAAGCTACTGTGCTGTCCTCTGGGGTTGCTAGAGTAACATCCAAATTCTTGGCTTTTCCTTTCATTCCACCATCTACTCTTTTTGGTTTTGCGAGGTAGGATCTCATTCTGTAGTCTCAGGGTGGCCTTGAACTCATGGCGATCCTCCTACCTCTGCCTCCCAAGTGCTGGGATTAAACGCATGCGCCACCACGCCCGGCTTCCACCATCTACTCTTCACCATGGAGCCAGGCTGAACTTTGAAAACCATACCAGATCACTTAGTTCTCCTGGTTCAGTGATTTTTCTTTGCACTTAGAACAAGATTTTAACTCTTTGTGTTGGCATTTAAGGACTGTCGAATTGGCTTCTACCTGTCTCTTCAGCTTTGTTTTAGATCATTTCTCTGTCAATCACCATCTTGTAGATACTGGCCTCCTTTCTTTTACTGGACTCAGCAAATTGTTCTAACAGTATGGTCTTTGCACATGCTTGTCCCTCTACCTAAACAGTCACATAGTTGTTCCCTTCTCATCTGAAAGTACTCCGTTTGCCTTCACCTTCACTTTCCTTATTGATTGATTGCCTTATTTATTTATTTATTTATTTATTTATTTGATTGACAATGTCTTTTACTGTAGACAGTATCCCATGGTACTTCCCTCCCTCCCCCCCTTTTTAGTTTTTTTAAAATATATTTTATTTTTTATTTGAGAGCGAGAAAGAGGCAGAAAGAGAGAGAATGGCATGACAGGGCCTCCAGCCACTGCAAACGAACTCCAGATGCATGCACCCCATTGTGCATCTGGCTTATGTGGGTACTGGAGAATTGAACCAGGGTCCTTTGGCTTTGCAGGCAAATGCCTTAACTGCTAAGCCACCTCTCCAGCCCTTTTTTTAGTTTTTTGAGGTAGGGTCTTGCTCTAGCCCAGGCTGACCTAAAATTCACTATGTAGTGTCAGAGTGGCCTTGAACTCATGGTGATGCTCCTACCTCTGTCTCTTGAGTGTTGGGATTAAAGGCGTGTGCACCACTATGCCTGGCTGGAGAGATGGCAAAGCAGTTATGGAGCTTGATTGTGAAGCCTAAGGATGCAGGTTTGATTCCCCAGTGCCCACATAATGCCAGATGTGCAGAGTGGCGCATGTGTCTGGAGTTCGTATGCAGTGGCTGGAGGCCCTGGCATGCCCATTCTCTCTCTACTACCTCTTTCTCTCAAATAAGAAAAATAAAATAGTTTAAATAAATAAATATATTTTTTTAATGTTAGTCTAAACCAGGCATTGTAGTTCATATTTGTAATCCTAGCACTTGGAAGGTGCAAGCAGGAGGATAAGAAGTTCTAGGTCATCTTTAGCTACACAAGGAGTTTCAAGGCCACCTTGGTCTAGAGACACTGCCTCAATAAATATAAAAATAAAACTGGAGCCAGGTGTAGTGATGCATGCCTTTAATCCCAGGACTCTTGGAGAGTTGAACCAGGATCCTTTGGCTTTGCAGGCAAATGCCTTAACCGCTAAGCCATCTCTCCAGCCCAAATAAATATTTTTAAATGGGGGAGGCTGGGGAGATGGCTTAGCGGTTAAGGCAGTTGCCTGTGAAGCCTAAGGATCCAGGTTTGATTCTCCAGATCCCATGTAAGCCAGATGAACAAGGTGGCATATGCATCTGGAGTTCGTTTGCAGTGGCTAGAGGCCCTGGCATGCTCATTCTCTCTCTGTCTCAAATAAAAATAATTTTTAAAAACTATTTTAGCTGGGCATGGTGGTGCATGACTTTAATCCCATCACTCAGGAGGCAGAGGTAGGAGGATCACCATGAGTTCAAGGCCACCCTGCAACTACATAGTGAGTTCCAGATCAGCCTGGACTAGAGTGAAACCCTACCTCAAAAAACAAAACAAAAAAACGAGCAAACTTTTTTTAGGTTGAAGAGATGGCTTAGTGGTTAAGGCACTTGGCCTGTGAAGCCTAAGGACCCATGTTCGATTCTTTAGCTTCCACGTAACCCAGACGCACAAAGGTGAGGTAGCACATGCCCTCTTGGTGGCACAAAAGTTTGGAGTTTGATTGCAGTGGCTGAGGCTCTGATGTGCCAGTTCTGCCTCTCTCCGTCTCTTAAAAAAAAAAAAAAATTAAGGGGCTGGAGGGATGGCTTAGTGGTTAAGGCATTTGCCTGCAAAGCCAAAGGACCCAGGTTTGATTCCCCAGGACCCACGTTAGAAATGCACAAGGTGGTGCATGTGTCTGGAGTTCATTTGCAGTGGCTGGAGGCCCTGGTGCACCCATTCTCTCTCTCTCTCTCTCTCTCCCTCCCTCCCTCCTTCCCTTCCTCCCTCCCTCTCTCCCTCCCTCCTTCCCTCTGTCTGTCAAATAAATAAATAAAATATTTTTAAAAAATAAAAATTAAGGGCTGGAGAGATGGCTTAGTGGTTAAGGTGTTTGCCTGCAAAGGCAAAGGATCCCCGTTCCACTCTCCAGTACCCACATAAGCCAGATGCACAAGGGGGTACATGTGTCTGGAGTTCATTTGTGGTGGTGGGCCCATTCTCTGCCTCTCTCCCCCATCTTTCTCTCAAAGAAAGATACTAGGGAATTGAACCAGGGCTATCAGGCTTTGCAACAAACACCAACTTATTTATTTGGTTCTTCGAGACATGGTTTCACTAGAGCCCAGGCTGACCTGGAATTCACTATGTAGTCTCAGTCAGGGTGGCCTCAAACTCATGGCGATCCTCCTACCTCTGCCTCCCAAATGCTGGGATTAAAGGCGTGCACCACCAGTCCTATTCCCAACTTAGTCTTAAAAAAAAAAAAATTATTTATTTGAGAGAGAGAAATAGGGAGAGAGGAGAGAGGTGCATCAGGATCTCCTGCCACTGCAAACGAACACTAGATCCATGTGCCCCACTTGTGCATCTGGCTAACGTGGGTCCTGGAGAATTGAACTGGGGTCCTTTAGCTTTGCAGGCACACACTTTAACCACTAAGCCATCTCTCCATCCCCTAACTTAGTCTTTATTACTCTGTTTACATGTAGCAAACTGTCAAGCATAGGTCCTCAAATATTTGTCAAATGAATGGTCACTATTTTGTTAAATACTTTTCTCACTAGTCCTATTCATTGAGTTAAAGGGAATGAAATATGTTTGGTTTTCTCTTTCTAGTTTGGAATCTTGCGATCTCCTTAGCTTAGTGAAAGCATACCTCTTTGGTTGGTGACAGACGTGATGCTTTACCGGTTGCTGTCAATTGTTGGAAGACAAAGAAGCAGCCCAGGATGGCAGAACTGGTCCTCAGCAAGAAGCATTACATCAGCTGCCGAGGCACACTCTATTGCTCTGCCTGCCCAGGCCCAGGTGGTCATCTGTGGGGGTGGAGTCATGGGCACATCTGTGGCCTATCACCTCTCCAAGATGGGATGGAAGGATATTGTCCTTTTGGAGCAGGGCAGGTAAAGATCAGGTTGATTTGTGCTGCACTAATGGCTTAGGACTTCCTCATTCACTCTCTTTTCCATGATAATGTCCTACCTAGAGCTAATCTAAATGTTTCTCAATAGTATGAAAGCATAAGGTGATATCTCTTGTATTTTGTTTAGTGATGCCCAATGCTCAGATTTTCTAGGGTTTAGAGAGAGAGCAAATTTCAACAAAACAAGTGGTGGTATTATTTTTGTTTTGTTTTCGAGGTAGGGTTTCACTCTAACCCAGGCTGACCTGGATTTCACTATGTAGTCTCAAGGGGCCTTGAAGTCTTGGTGATCCTCCTACCTCTGCCTCCTGAGTGCTGGGATTAAAGGCATGTGCCACCACATCCAGCTAAAATATTTTTATCTATTTATTTGGAAGCAGAGAGACACAGAGAATGGGTGTGCCAGGGCCTCTAGCCACTGCAAATGAACTCCAGATGCATGCACCACTTTGTACATCTGTCTTTATGTGGGTACTGGGAATCGAACCCAGGTCGTTAGGCTTTTCAGGCAAATGTCTTAACCACTGAGGTCTCTCCAGCTCCTGTGTTTGGATTTTTTTAAAAACTTTATTTATTTATTTATTTGAGAGAGAAAGAAAGAGGCAGAGAGAGAGAGGAGGAGAGAGAATGGGCGCCTCCAGCCACTGCAGATGAACTCCAGAAGCTTCCACCATTTTGTGCATCTGGCTTACATGGGTCCTGTTGAATCAAACGTGGGTCCTTAGGTTTTGCATACAAGTACCTTAACCACTAAGCCATTTCTTCAGCCCCTGTGTTTTGATCTTTTTGCTTAAATATTTTATTTATTTGAGAGACAATAAAGAGGCATGTCAGGGCCTCCTCCCTCTGCAAATGAACTCCAGACACATGCTTCACTGTGTATCTGGTTTACATGCGTACTAGGGAGTTGAGCCTAGGCCAGCAGGCTTTACAAATGAGAGCCTTTAACTGTTGACTGCTGAGTCATCTCTCTAGCCCTGTTTTGATTTTTTTGTTTGTTTGTTTTTTGAGGTAGGGTCTCACTCTGGCCCCGGCTGACTTGGAATTAAGTATGTAGTCTCAGGGTCTCACTCTGGCCCCACCACGCCTGACTTTTGTTTTTGAATTAATTAAGTATGTAGTCTCAGGGTGGCCTTGAACTCATGGCAATCCTCCTACCTCTGCCTCCCATGTGCTGGGATTAAAGGCGTGTGCCACCATGCCTGGCTGTTTTGACTTTTTTATTTATTTAAAAATTTAAAAAAATTTTTTTTTTTTTTTTTTTTGTTTTTCGAGGTAGGGTTTCACTCTGGTCCAGGCTGACCTGGAATTAACTATGTAGTCTCAGGGTGGCCTCGAACTCTCAGTGATCCTCCTACCTCTGCCTCCCGAGTGCTGGGATTAAAGGCGTGCGCCACCACGCCCGGCTTCTAAATTTTTAAAAATTTTTATTGACAACTACTTTAATTGTAGACAGTAGCCCATGTTATTTCCCTCCCTCCCTCCCCCCACTTTCCCCTTTGAAACTTTTTTTTGGTTTTTCGAGGTAGGGTCTTACTCTAGCTCAGGCTGACCTGGAAATCACTATGTAGTCTCAGGGTGGCCCCGAACTCACAGAGATCCTCCTACCTCTTCCTACCGAGTGCTGGGATTAAAGATGTGTGCCACCATGCCCGGCTAATATTTTTATTTAATGAGAGAGGGAAAGCGGCTGAGAGACAGAAAGAATAGGCACTCCAGGACTTCCAGCCACTGCAAACGAACTCCAGATGCATATGCCACCCTATGCATCTGGCCCATGTGGGACCTGGAGAACTGAACTTAGGTCTGTTTTGGCTTTGCAGGCAAGCGCCCTGCTAAGCTGTGCCTCCAGCCCATTGACTTTTATGTACAAGCAGAGGGAGAGAGGAGAGGCCCAGAAAATGGGCACATTAGAGCCTCCAGCCACCACAAACCAACTCCAAATGCATGTGCCACTTTGTGCATCTGGCTTTATGTGGGTACTGGGAAATCAAACTCATTTCTTTAGGTTTTGCAGGCAAGCACCTTAACAACTAAGCCATCTCTCCAGCCCCTGGTTTGATTTTCTTTGAAACAGGGTCTTGCTGTGTAGCCTAGGCTGGCCTCAAAACTCATGATCCTCCTGAGAGCTGGGTGCACCACCACACATGGGTCTTGGAGGATTTAAAAAAATATATTGGGTGCTTGCTTCGGCAGCACATATACTAAAATTGGAACAATAGAGAGAAGATTAACGTGTCCCCTGTGCAAGGATGACATGCAAATTCATGAAGCTCCATATTTTTATGTGATAAAGTCATTTTCTTCCTCCTTAAAATATACATATGAAAAAGCTGGGCATGGTGGCGCATGCCTTTAATCCCAGCACTTGGGAGGCAGAGGTAGGAGGATCACAGAGAGTTCGAGGCCACCCTGAGACTACATAGTTAATTCCAGGTCAGCTTGGACCAGAGTGAGACCCTACCTCGCAAAACCAAAAAAAAAAAAAAAAAAAAAAAAAAAAATATATATATATATATACACACACACACACACACACACACACACACACACACACACATATATACACACACACATACACATATATGTGGCTAGAAAGATGGCTTGGCAGTTAAGGAGCCTACCTGCCAAGCCTAAGAACACCAGTTCCAATCTCCAGGTCCCATGTTTAACCAGATGCAAAAAATGATGGAAGGGTGCGCACGTGTCTGGAGTTCATTTACAGTGGCTGAGAGGCTGCTGGCATGCCCATTCTCTCTCTCTCCCCCCCCCAAAAAAATTATGTATTTATTTATTTATTTATTTGTTTATTTATTTGAGAGGAGAGAAAGAGTAAGCTAGAAGAGAGAGAGAATGGATGCACCAGGGCCTCCAGCCACTGCAAATGAACTCCAGATATATGTGCCACCTTGTGCATCTGGCTTATGTGGGTCCTGGGGAATCAAACCTGAGTCTTTTGTCTTTGCAGGCAAGTGCCTTACTTGCTAAGCCATCTCTCCAGCCCACCCGGAGGATTCTTTTTTTTTTTTTTTTTTTTTTTCAAGGTAGGGTCTCACTCTAGCTCAGGCTAGCCTCAAACTTACAGCAATCCTCCTACCTCTGCCTCCTGAGTGCTGGGATTAAAGGCATGTGCCACCATGCCCAGCACCCAAAGGATTCTTAATGTACATTTTCCAGGAGTGATGCTCTGGTAGAGATGGAGCTCCCACTCAGGTGAGCTCAGCATAGTGAATGTGCCTTAGTTACAAAAATGACACAAATGAAGCTGGGTGTGGCAACTCTGAGACTACAGAATGAGTTCCAAGTCAGCCTGGGCTGAAGTGAGACCCTACCTCGGCGGGGCAGGGGGGATGACACAAATGAAGCCAGGTATGGTGGTTATAGCAGACAGCTTCAGGTTCGCTGAGGTGAACTTCCAGACCAGGCACAGTTATGGAGAAAGGGATTTATTATAGCTTACAGATCCAGGGGAAGTTCCACAATGGCAGAAGAAGCTGGCCTGCTTTCACAGGACCAAACACAGAGAAGCCACAAGCCAAAAGCCACACAGCTTAGCACACCTCAGGAACTCCAACTAGGCACACTTTGCATATCTTTAGATTGGAATCTCATACCCACTACCACACCTTAAGATCTGGCCAGTGACATTGCCTCCAGCTAGGTGGCTGCAAATGCAAACTACAAACTAATAAAACACTGAATATATTGGGGGCCACCTATTCAAACTACCACAGTGGTGCATTCCTTTAATCCCAGCACTCAGGCAGAAGTAGAAGGATCTCCATGAGTTTAAGGCCAGCCTGGGCTAGAGTGAGGCCCTACCTTGAACCCCCCCCCCTCAAAAAAAAAAAAAAAAAAAAGAAACAAATGTCTTTATGTGAGTACTGAGTACTGGGGAATTGAGTTCAACTCAGGCCATTAGGTTTTGGAAGCAAGTGCCTTTAACTGCTGAGCCATCTCTCCAGCCCATGCTTTCTTATTTTTTGTAGCTACATAATATCTCTATTGTGTAGATGAGCTACAAAATTCTAAATCAGTTCCATGTCAATGCACATTTAGCTTGTTTCTTACCCCCCTTGGGGGTGCATGTTTCAGGCTATTGAGCTTAGAGCCTGGAGCATGACAGACAAGCACTCTACCACAGAGCCACATCTCCAGTCCTGTTACTCTTTTTTAGTATAACAGACAGAACTGTAATGAGGAACTTTGGGCTTTTATTCACAATGTGTGAGTTTATATAATTGTATTTTGCATCTATTCTGCAGGCTAGCTGCTGGCTCTACCAGGTTCTGTGCTGGCATCCTCAGTACTGCCAGGCACTTGAGCATTGAACAGAAGATGGCAGACTATTCAAATAAACTCTACCATCAGTTAGAGCAAGAAACAGGGATCCAAACAGGTAAGGAGGTATTGTCTACTCTTCAGTAGAATGCCTGTCCCCAGACTTTTTTTGGTTTTTCTAGGTAGAGTCTCACTCTGGCCCAGGCTGACCTAGAATTAACTATGTAGTCTCACAGTGGCCTCAAACTCATGGTGATACTCCTACTTCTGCCTTCCGAGTGCTGGGATTAAAGGCATATGCCACCACACCTGGCTCAGTCCCCAGACTCTTACTGAGTACTTACTAGTGTTTTCTTGAGCATTGCATCATTCAGGCGGTTAGATTTCAGGGGAATCCGGCTCACAGTCTTCCTTTTTGTAAAGTAAATTTCCCTACCATTAGTTCTAGGTTATATCTAGAACCCCTTATTTAGCTTGAATTATCTTTGATGCTACCCGTCATCAAAAAGATAGGAAGTAGTGAATAAGTTAGGCAGGAAATGTAAGGGTCCCACCTGATGTCTGTCACCTCATTGTGTGGTGCCAGTGATGCAGTAAAAGAAGACTTGGGAGCTTCACTGATGGAGAGTTCTGTTAAAAGGAGGAGCAGGAGCAGGGGAAATGACTCAATGGATAAAACGCTTCCCACCTAAGTCTTAAGTACTTGAGTTCAATCCCCACATCCCATGTAAAAATCTCAAAGTGGGGCTGAAGAGATGGCTCAGAGGTTAAGGCACTAACCCATATAAAACAAAGGGCACATGTGTCTGGAGTTTGCAGTATCTGGAGACTCTGGCGTACCCACTCTGTCTTCTATTTCTCGCTTTGCTTGCAAATAAATATTAAAACAAGCCAGGTGTGGTAGGGCACCCCTTTAAATCCAGCACTCTGGAGACAGAGGTAATGAAGATTGTTATGAGTTTGAGTCCAGCTTAGAACCAGAGTGAGTTCTAGGTCAGCTTGAGCTAGATTAAGACCCTACCTCGAGAAAGCAAAACAAAA